>SNQJ01S0036327.1:4635-50325 GCA_010110895.2 Picea sitchensis
AACACTAGAAATGTAATAATTTAATATCTAGGGCTTGATAAGGGGTTTTATACCTAACATTGGGGCTTTATCTAGGGCTTAATAAAATATGTTACATTTCACCTAGTTCTCTAGTAACACTACATGGAAAAGTCCAAACCATAAACATAAGAGATTAGATGAAACTACTAAACAAGCCACCCATTGTCACCTTGGTGGCCTTGCCCCTCACTTTAGACTGAGGAATATGGATCATAGTCTAAGGGGGTGTCCCTAAAATATCAACTAAACCAAACATTGTAGAATGGGATAGTGAAATTAGTTCAATCGATATGTTTTATCCAAACAAGTCGATTTTCTTAAATTATGTGATCAAAGTGTTATGGAGAAAGAAAAAGTCTCTTAAGATTGTAAACATGTGAAACTTGGAATACGACTTGCTTAGAAGATTTTTCCAACTCAACAATACACCAAAAGATTGAATAACATCAAGGAAATATCATGCCCATGTAAAAGTTGAGATAATTGATTCATCCAAAGGATATCCCATGAACGTGTAAGTTTAAAAGATCCTTAATGTGTTGAAATAGTGCATGAAAGTCGAACCATAAATATATTTCTTGCCAAGTGAATGTTTAGTTATACCACAGTATCCCTTAAGGATTTAATGAGAGATATGAAACCATGAACATTGGATAAACTTCATTCTCTATGAACTAGCATGTATCAGATGACACATTCCATGAGAGGTTCCATTGTAATTATTATGCTTGGTAGATTAATTCAATTTATATCACAATAATGTAGCCACAAGAGAGTGCTTTAATGATTCAAGAGTATGTGTGAGAAAATGTGTTAACCATGTAGCAATGAAATGAGAAAGTATCCACAAATTGTAAAGTGAATCCGAGACTGCATATTTTATCATATGTTGTATCCAAACAATATGAAAATGCTCATAAACCAACACTATTATCAACAACATGAACCGTGACGGATAATACACATTCCAGTTTGGTCATCCACATAAGAACCATCTTAGATGTGTTTAAGGAGTGAGTTAATTCTTTCTCAAAACATAGAAATGTAACTTCCAAGATAATACCACAAGAAACCATGAAATGTGTTCACCCAGTACTGCAAGGTGTAATCCTTAAAGATTTAAGGTGTGTTGCAGATGAGTTTTATTCTTTAGGATTAAAGTATTCAAATAAGATTACTCCAAACCATTACCACCCATGAGCCATCATTAAGATATTAACATAACCACATGTGTGACTAGGTGCTTGGAGTGCAAATTAATCTTAAAGAGAGATATTACTTGTGCATTTAGATACCACGTTGCATTATGAGTGACATTTAAACTATAGTAGCATCAAAATTCAACAAGAGAAGGGATGATTTTAGGGGCTAAATTTCGCTCATGGGCTAATTTTCCATGGTTTTTCCAAAAAATAGATTCGCTATTTTAAAAATGATTCACCCAAATTCTATAGGATACAATTATTTTACCTTAAAAACTCGCCAAAATTTTATAAAAACTATATAAAATCATTATTAATTTGAATATTTTTACAAAAATATCTCCAAACATTTATAGTTGGCATATGAAGGATTAGTAAGATTCTCCAAGGTTTCTACATTTTAAAATAAATTTCCATCCTTAAAATCATCCCTAAATAAGAGAATAAAGGTGTTTTTACAAGAGCAAGTGAAAGTAAATGAATTAAGTGATTGCATTCTCTCTAACACATCAATTATGATTTATTACAACATTTAAGAGTGTTTCGGGACCAGATTTGTTGTTAAACCCTTGTATGCACAAAATCATACCAGCCAACAAAGAGGTTAAATAAAATGATTAAATCCTCAAGTCATTAGGCTACTAAATAAATCAATTTATCCTTTAATGGTGTTTAAACATTATATCTACTTGGGATAAGTGAATTTCACGTGTTAGATCCAAGTTATTCCTCTTTAAAAGGGCTTGTAACAACCAAAAGAAGAGGAAACTTATGAAAATCGTTATAGATCTATCATTTTAAAGGGAATAGACTTGCAATAATATCGAGGTTTACTTAGCAAAATATGAAAGTTAATCTCTTAAATTTGAAATGAAATCTAAATCAACAAATTAAGTATGCGAAAGATAGAAAGATACTAGGTTTCTACATTTAGGTCTTCTTCTACTAGCTTAGTAAGATGTGTAGGTCTTCTTCTACTATCTTTCAAGAGCTAGGGATCTTCATTTCTTCCATGATGGACTTTATGAGGGTGTGGTAGGTTTTGAGTTACCACCTCAAAACTATTTTTTACTACCCCTTATTTATTTTCCTTTTTCTTTATGTTTTCTTTCTTTCTTTCCTTCTTTCTTTTAGTCTTTTTCTTTGGATATGCGTTTCTAAGCATAGGACTAGGGTTGAGGGCCTTTTAGTGAGGTGGCATATCTAAAAAAATATTATTTTTCGCTTTTAATTTTTTTATGGCTGCAACTATCTTGAACACTTTCGCTCTTTTGACTTTGAGGCTATCATCATATAGTTGAAGGAAAAATGGAAATTCCAAGTCGAGGATTAGAAGAAAACATAACTCCACCGATATGTTGTGCATTAACATGAGAAGTGCATAAATATAATCAGAATGATTGTTGGTCTTCCCTACAAATGACTCTTCCTATCATCTATGACTCCTCATATTTACATTAATATTACAATAATTCAATCCAAAGGATTACGTGTCGAATATTCCCCCCCTTAATCTGAAGGGGTGTTTGTGAGTCCAAGCATAATTCTGAACTTTTCAAAATTTTATCTTCCAAGCGTTTTGGTGAAGATGTCTACAATTTTATCATTTGTGGAACAATGTCTCAAGTGAATAGTCTTGGACTCTACATGATATCGAATCATGATACTTTATGTTGATGTTCTTAGTTCGATAATGGAATCTCAGATTCTTATCCAACTTGATTGTAGAAGTGTTTTCAACTAGAAAAGGAGTATAATTCACTTGTTTCTCCTGCAAATCTTTAAGTAATTTCTTGAGCCACACAATCTCCTTCGTTGCTTCCACAACTACAAGATATTCTTCATTTGTTTTGGAATCTGTTGGAACTGATTATTTGTGTGATCTCCATGAGACAACTATTGATCCAACACTCATGAGATATCATGAAGTTGATACTCCATTTTCCTTATCCCCAACTAAGTTTGAATCAGGATATCTAATCAAGTTGAATTCATCCACCTTAGAGTACCTGAGTTCAAAATCTTGAGTTCCTTTCAAGTATTTTAGAACTCTTTTTGTAGTAGACCAATGTCCTTCACAAGGATTTTGCATGAACCTAGAAAAATTCCCAACAACAAATGAAATGTTTGTTCTAGTGGTAATAAGGTAGATAATACTTCCCACAAGTTGTCTATACTTGGTTGCATCCTCAAATTCATTCCCTTCTTTTGATGTGAGCTTCAAATTCTTGTTCCATTGGAGTAGAAATAGGATTGCGCTCATCCATGCCAAACTTGTTCAACAGTTCTCCAATGTACTTCTTCTGGGAGATGAATATGAATCTTGGAGTTTGAATCACCTCAATGCCCAAATAGTAGTGAATATGTCCCAAATATGTCATCTCGAAGCCTTTCTTCAACTTTTTCTTTATGGATGCAATGTAGTTTTAATTTTTCCATGTTATCAATATATCATCTACATATAATACAAGATATACAACAATTTTTCCAACTTTCTTGACAAACAAAGTTGCATCGTCAAGATTGAAATGCTTGAAATTCATTTTCAGAAGATGCTCAATTGACTTTTCATACCATGCTCTTGCTTCTTGGTTCAATCCATATAAGGATTTGATGATCTTGCATACCTTATGTTTTTGTCCCTTCACAAAAATCCTTATGGTTGAGACATGAAAGCATTCTCTTTCAAATCTCCATTCAAGAAAGAAGTCTTCACATCCATTTGATGAATTTTCCATCCATTCTACGCTACTATTGGAAATAGAGTATAGATGGTAGCACATTTTTCTATGGGGGGGGGAATTCTCCTCATAATCAACACCTTATTTATGTGCAAATATTTTTTCCATGAGCCTTTCTTTGTGCTTGTCAAATGAGTCATCTGATCTGTACTTGTTCTTAAATACCCACTTGCAGTCGATTGGTTTGGTTCCGAATGGAGGATCCACCAACTTCCATGTTCCATTCTTGATGAGAGCATCATATTCCTTCCGCATGGCTTCTTTCCATTCGTTATGAGAAGTGGTTTATTCAAAGGAAGTGAGTTCAAGGTTAGTAGATAAATTCAACTCATAATCATATGAAACATCCAATTCATTTACATCACATGAGTTTGAATTATCTACATTACCTCCATCTTGTCTTGAGGAAACTATGGTTCCTGTCTTTCTGACCTCATTAGGATGAAAATTTTCAAGTGTTTTTGTGAGCCATTTTGGTGGACGCTTTTGAGATAGTCCAAGTTGCTCAACTAATTGAGATGATGTCGAGTTCTCATCAAGCCTCAACTTTTCAATCCTCTTGATTACATCATCCAAATGAACTTTAGGTTTTGATGAAGTGGTGATAAATTGTTCTTGTGGGGAGGATGGTGCTTCAAAAGGAGATTCCATAGATTGACCCAAGATAGGGACCCCCCTTCAATATATGGAATCTCATCATCAAATTCATGATATGTCTTTACTAGAGTGAATCTATCCATATGATCAAGTTGCCTCTCAACAATTTCATCTTTCTTGGAGAACTCAAGAAAGATTACATCTATGGAAAGGATGAATTTCTTGTTTTTCTCATTGTAAATACGATACCCCTTGGTGGTATTTGAGTACCCCAAGAAGATTCACTTTTGACTCCTTGCATCAAGCTTGCTTCTTTTCTCCTTAGGAATCAAGGCATAGCAGGTGGAACCAAAGACCCTAAGATGTCTCACCGAAGGAATGTGGCCATACCACATTTCATATGGAGCCTTGTTTTTAAAAGCATGATATGGACACTTGTTTTTTTACATAAACTGCACATAAAACTGCATCAACCGAAAACATCAATTTTACATTCTTGAAAAACATCATGGAACGAACCATATTTAGGAGTGTCCTATTCATTCATTCAGCTACACTGTTCTGTTGAGGATTGTATGGAACTGTGGTTTGATGCTTGATCCCATATTGGCAAAGGTAGATTTTAAATTCATTAGATGTATATTCTTTTTCATTATCAGTGTAAAGAGAGACAATACGAGACTGAGCTTCATTTTGAATCCATACATGAAAATTTTTAAATGTTTCAAAAGCTTGTGATTTATCTTTCAGTAAGTACACCCAACACATCTTGGTGTAATCATCAATAAAAGACATTATATATGTATTTCCATTTGTAGAAGGAACATGCATAAGGCCACACAAATTAGAATGAATCAATTCATTTTTTATACATGCTCTAGAATTATAATCACGAAATGGTTGTTATATATGATTTCCAAGGGTACAAGCATCACATTGCTTCAATTTCCTAGGAATAGTAAGCAAACTAGAAACACAATTCTTTCTCAACAAATGGACATTGTCATAATTAATATGGCCAAATCGAGCATGCCACAAAAGACTATATGGCATTATACCTTCACCATGATGAGAGAGGTCTGTACAATTTTGTGTATGGGAAGATGCCCCATTCAACTTTAGCAGTCTTCCATCTTCCATTATGGTCATGACAACCATGTTGTCATAATACTTTTGTATTTCAACTTTTCCACCAAACATATGGACAGAGTAGCATTGCTATCAGATGTGCACAAGGGACAACAAACTTCTTTGCATCTTAGGAATATAGACCACATTATGAGAAGAAAATCCAGGAATCCAGACCACTTAAGTCTAATGGTGCCCATTCTCGAAAATTTGAGACTCGACTTATCTACAAAATGCAATATGCCATTGAATACTTCAAAGAAGTCTCTTCAGAATGTCATGTGGGAGGTTGCACCTATGTCAAGAAGCCATGCATCTTTCCAAGGAGTATATGAAGTGTTAAATAAATATTTAGTTACTCCTATATTGCAATGGGAAAAAATGTAATGAGCAGATCCAGGAAGATTACCTTTTCTAGTTCTGAATTTTTACCTTTGTCCTCTTTCTTATTATGTCTGTCTTCTTTGATCTTATCCCATGGAACTTTGCAACCATCTGCTTCATGTGACCCATTCTTTTTACAATGGGTACAATGAAGATTGGATCTATCACCTTGGTTGTGTCTACCCCTTGTTTCTAAAATTAGTTCTTCCACTTTTTCTTCTGCTACTTTCTCCTATGGAAGGATCATGTGGTTTTATCTTCTCTTTCTATGCAAGGTACACAGTCTTGCTAGTTTAAGTAGATGACTTATTTCCAAAGTATTTCTCACGTTCTGCAACTTTCTCCACCAACTTGTCAAATGTGATGGATTCCATTTGAGCACTTGTTTGTGTAACATCACGCTCTAGCGCACTGAGAAAACTTATTATTTGAGGACACTTTCTCGCAAGTGATCTGGACTTTTCTGATGTTAAAACATTTATACTTGATTATGATGCGTTATGATAGACGACATGAGGTTTTACTATTTGATGTAAACAGGTGCTATTGACTCAGTTTTATTGAGTGTGCAGGGTTTTGGACCTTGATGATGCAGAGGCGTTGGTGGAACCCCCTTGGACTCTGGATTGAGTCAGGGAGTGTGCTATCGGGTTGATTTATTTACTGTGATATTTCATTTGATTTGATGATTTGATGATTGACGATACGACACAATTGTTGATGATGCGGTACTTGATAGCTTGCCGACCGGACTCTCATATGGATTGTGGGTCACACACGATTTCCAGAGGGTTGAGGGAGAGGTGTGGCAGTGTCCATGTCACAACCTACTAGGAATCCCACCATGGCTCGATTTTTAGGTTAACGATTACCTAGTTGAGAGGATCCCGCGATCTGCAGGTAGAGGCGGTACGACGATCGCTCACTGATTACAAAAGTGCGCATAGAGGCGGGGAGCCTTATTCCCCTTAGAGCACCGAAGATCAAAAAGTTCACACCTAAGCGGAGTGTTGACTCCGGGGTTATAGATGTCTATAATCGATCCGAGTGGTGGCACCTTAGACACACATGATTGCATCTGAAGAACACGTCCTGGCGCAAAAACCACAAATTAGAAATTGCTGCAAGAACCGCGTGGTGCATCCCGAAGAACGCGTCGGCATAAAGAACCACAAAGAAGAGTGGCACCCACTTGGAGCATGTGAACATCACAGAAGAACGCGTCGTGTGAAAGAAACAGCGGTGAGTGGCTTATGGAGCGTGGTGCGTCACGAAGAACGTAATAGCGACATTGATTTTGATGGAAGAAACAAACCTAGATGACCTAAGACATTAGCATGTAAATACTTAAACGCTGGTGGTGGCCAAGCCTATTTCGAGAATCTAAGTCCCTAAGCCTAAGACTTTCTGGGGTAAAATTTTTGAGTAACCTTAAAGAAAGGCCTAGCATAAAGAAATAAAAATTCAAACAAAACCCACTTAAGTAATGGATTTAGTCTTCACAAGATTCTTGGGGTAAATATTGAGAGTAAGAATTAAATTTAAACTAATGGTTTAAAATTTTTTGCAAAGGGTATTTCCTAACTTGTGAGAGAACAAAAGATAATTAAATAAGTAATAAATGAAAAGATTGATTAGCACATTTACCTTTTGGTTTTAAAAAAAGGTAAAAAGGGAATAGCAGAAATAGGGAAATGAGCCTTTTAAATAAATTTAAAGAAATAATTTTTGGAGAAACGTGAGGGATGAATGACACTTGTAAGACATGAGAGAATTTTTTAGGGTTTTCATTAAAACTTAAATTAAATGTGATTTAGGGCAAGGGTGGAGTTTGGTTTTTAAAAAAAAAAAAAAGAAGGAAGAAGAGGAAGAAGGGGATGCGGTTAACGTGCTTCGTCCACTTATTTGCGAATTGTGACAGTGATTACTTGTGAGAGTTGCGGGATTTGTCGACATGTTGGCTGGAGTAAGGTAAGCTCTCCAGCCTTACTGCGGCGAGTTGGGAAGCTAGGCTTATACGGATTGTGGCCAGTACTACGGCTCGAGGGGCTAAGAGGCTGTGATTAGGCTGGGAGAATGCTTGGTGAGGGTCCTCTGGTTAGGCCGGCGGGCTGACGAGGTAAGGCGAGCGTGTCGATTCGTAGCAGAATTGAAGAGGCAAAGAATACCTTATACTTTGTAGAGTAGAATGCTTGGGACTTACACTTGGATTGCCCATTGATTGGAAAAGATTAGATAGACTTATTACGGTTTTGTTTGAAATTTATTGAAATTGTTTACTGCTGGTAGTTTATGTGAGTTGAATTATGAAACTTATTCGGGCTAGAAGTAGAGGTCTGTGTTGAATGGAAGCTTTTTTTTTGGGTAGTTCAACGAATTCCTAAGATGTTTGGCAGAGTTGTAAAACCCC
Organism: Picea sitchensis; assembly: GCA_010110895.2. Classification (NCBI taxonomy): domain Eukaryota; kingdom Viridiplantae; phylum Streptophyta; class Pinopsida; order Pinales; family Pinaceae; genus Picea; species Picea sitchensis. The sequence continues at coordinate 13,119 of SNQJ01S0036327.1, forward strand.
CTTTTTATGCGTCTGTTCAGAAAAAATTTCTGGGTTCTGTGTTCTATTTAATGGAAGGCCTTCTACCCCGCATCCTTCTTCGGTCGGGCATGCATCTCCCCTTTCCCTTAGACATGGTATTTAATTAAATGTGTTGGGGGTATAGCCGTTATTATTTTACCTTAAGTTTGCCCAACGTGCCGTTATTCTGCGTCGGTGACGCAGCTATACTTGACCTTTACCTCTCGGCTTTTTAGTTTAATCCCCCGATTTCGATTTAGACGTGGTAGGTGCTCTTCTGGTTGACAACCGTTTGCACCACGTTTTTCTTTAAAATCTTGACAGCGAACTTGCTGTCGAGACGGCCTTACCTACCCTCGTTCCAAAGTTCATTTCACTTGACAACGCGTGTTTCTGTTTACTGTCCAGCGGTATCCTGGACACGACAATCCTTAGATAGAGAATCCTGACCGATATTATGAGGTTATGCCACCAGCATTACGCTCACCCTTTCGCCCCTTGAGATGCCTTTCCCGATTCGCGTCCATCTGATGTCCTCCCTTCAGTTTTATTTGCTAGCGATTGAGGTTCGTGCGCCTTAGAGCGGACATGAGTTGGGAGGTGTAGCAGCTATTGTATCGGACACCGTGCCCTCTTTAGCAGTTAAGATGGGTTACCTGTGGTAGTGGATTTCAGACTTTTACCGAGCTTTCACTCCTCGCCCTCCACGGAGCGTTACCCATTGATCCAGCAGTTGATCGGATCATTTGTGCCCTCTGCCAGCTGCCTCAGCGCATGTTTTTCACCACTCACGAGGTGGGCTTTTCTACTAAATTTTTTATGCAGCTGGAAAAACGATGAATTCCAGGCGTTAACCCTGTAGATAAATAAAATCTATTTAATGTAATGTGTAATGTGTAGATAAATAAAATCAAATGTAATGTAGCGATGCGTGCGATTGGTTGGTCGACCATCAGCGGCATGCATTGGTAGGTTAGGCTCGGATCACTTTTGATGTGGTTAATTGCTGGACCGAGAGATTACCCATATCCCTGGCGGCTGTGTTTACTAGAGTTCCTGCCACGCACGTCACACTGAGCTTGACAGTAAGGCATTCCTGGAATTGCGCCAACGTACATGATTCTGTAAATTATCGGGGTTATTTTATGCACAGGCAGTGTTCTGCGTTTTAAATAAGTGTAAATTAGTCTTAGACCACATCTGAACGTATTGTGTTGTTATTTTTAACTGCAACGTAATTAAATAAGATTTGTAGTTACAGGGTTACCTTACGGCACCATATGGTTTACTGTGTATGCTTATTGAATGTTATGGTGTAGGATTTATTGTTAATAATAGAATCCATATGTATTGATTAATGAATTGATCTTTTTTCTTTTCCTCCATATTGAATGGGTTAAAATTGAAAGCTTATGATTTTGTTTTATACTTGATAAAATGAATGTTTTATGATTCTTTAATAGGGTTAAAGTTAAAATTGGGAAAACTTTCTTTTATATATGTCCAAATTACTATCTCCTTGCGTTTTCATAACATTTATTGGTTTTTACTTTGAACCATTCGTAGCAGAGAATAACTTGGCTATTCGGTATGCAAATGTAATGTCAAATTAGACCTGATAGAATTTAATGGTATTTTATTTACCCGATTATATGGCCGTGCATCTGAGAACAATGTTGTTTTATTTTACCATTATTGAAACTTTATTGTAATGATCACATAAATGTTAAAATGGGGTGTAACTGCATTGCTACTATAATATATTGTGGGAAATATCAAAACAGAATTTAATGTTAGTATCGGTGACATGATATTAGTTTAATTGTTAATTCAAATGCATGGTGATGGGATCATAAGGATAAGGGACTTTGGTAATCATTTATAATGCTATTGGAATATTACTGTTATATGGTCTTGTGATAGGTAAAGGTAGAATGATATGGCAATGTAAAATCAGAGTATAATGTTAGTGTGGGTGACTTGATATTAATTTAATTATTAATTCAAATACAAATTAAGGGAGCATAAATATAAAGGACATTGTTAATCATTTGTAATGTTGTTGGAATTTTACTGTTATGGATGACACATAAGATGTAAGATCCTTGAGCCAAGTACCCAACGAATTACTAAGATTGTAATTGGGGATTCAGCAATTACTTAAATTTACATTCTTACAGTTGGACTGGGTATCTCGTCTAATAATGGAGTTCAAATGGAGTATTGGGCCAATATCAAATGCCTTTTGATGCGTAGAATGCCTTGTCTAACATTGATTGGTTTTTGTCGGAGTCCTTCGGACTTGCATGTCCGTAGATTTAGTGGTTGTCTTTAGTTGTTGGTGTACTTGGATGAGATCAACCATTGCTTGATGCCGCGCGCCGGTAGGGATGGAGCCTCCATGCCAGCATAGTACACGCCATCTGTGTGTGATCCTTTTTTCTGTGGAAAGAATCCGATTGTTGTATCCGGAGTCGAGCCGCTAAAGGAAGGAGTTCCACTCTTACCGACACCTATAGGAATTACTAGTTTACGCACGAAGGCGAGCTGACCCGAACCTATCGACCTTCTCTCTTGAGCGAGAACTAAGATTAATCACGCTTTCATTGCATAAACGTAGACTCTACTACTATGGATTCTTCATACACATTGTGCGATGCGTACGCCTTGATATCATTAAATGTTTGTGGTGTGCGCCTTATGCATACGATCGTTAATGCTTGCGGTTACTTGTTGTGCGCCTTATGTGTCTTCTGTGGTGATCATCACGGTTCGCCAATGCTTGTTCATCGTCCGGGTGAGCGTAGAGTCAAAAGTGTGGCTCTGTTCCGCCTACCTGCCTTTACTAAAAAAGAGAAAAAAAAAATGCATGTTATCGAGTTGTTGTCAGTAACAAAGGAAGTCGTTACATATAATTATCGAGGCGGTTCGACCGCTGACAGGATTACCTTCTGACTTCCGTATAATGTGAATTGATTGTGATTATCTTGTTGTTGATGCGAAGGTTGATTGTGTACCAGTGAAGGTAATCATGGTTAGAAAGGGCGCTGAGCATCACGGCGGATACTTTAAGCAGGGAGAGAGCGTGGCGCCTCCGGTAACATCCACACGAGGAGTCTAACTTGAGGCTGAGTTCTGGCGGAGAACATAGAATTTAGATGTTGTCGGGGATGATGAAATCTTTTCGGCGTAATAGAACCTTGTCCGGTAAATTTGGGCGAGGCGAGGGTGTCGGCACCCGTTGAGGTTCCGCCGTGCTCACCAGCTGTTACTGGTAGCATACACGGCGAACTCGAGAAGGTGAAATTACCCGAGTTCTTAGGTGCCCCGGAAGGCCAGATTCGCGAGAGCGTAGTTTGAGGAAAATATGGCGATGGCCGCGCCGCTACGCCAACATGAAGATCCCGCATAATGATGCTTTCAAGCGAAGGGGCGCTCTTCTCAGTGGAAGATACTCCATGCAGTTAAACATGGCCGTTGAAGGCGTGTCATGGGAACTATTCAAGAGGCGGTTCTAGGAAATTTGCCTTCGAGAGGAATTCATTAAGCGTCGACTCAATAAAGGTTCTTGTACTTGTCTGACGAGTTTATTACCGGTGCCGAGTACGAAGAGTACGTTTCATGGGGATTGCTTCGGTATATACGCACCTTAACTTACGGAGAAACTCAAGTCAACCCGGTTACGTGTTGCGGCATACTTGCCAGCCTTCGTCTGAGTTGTTGATGCCTCAAACTGCATGACGTTGTCCAAAAAGGCCCTCATAGCAAAGGAACAGCTTATCAGCAGGGGTCAGACAAGGACTCCAATGAGACCAGCGGTTCATCACAGGCGATAAACACTGGGACACCCGTGAATCTACGGGATATCGGCTTCGGGATCGGTTCACTACACCTCGACGGCCTTCACCTCGACCAATGGACACCTAATGTCGGGACCAGCACCGGCAACAGCGTCGCTGCCATAGCAATGATTTAGGCACGATTGTGAAACGGACACAGGCTCTCGATCGATGGAGCGTCATCTTCTATGAGGTACCCGGGATAACTGGAGCCAAAGAAGGGTGTGGGCGTGGCCAGAACCCTCAGCTTCGGCCCCGTCATGGAAGGACCAGGCGTTCCAGATATTAGGACCTGATTGCGATATGGAGCAAAGGCCAGCCGGATTCCGCGGTAGTGAATAACCGTCCGAGTGAGCACCAATCGTATGCTGGGCGGTGTCGTCGTGACCAAACCCTTAGTATTTTGATAGACCAGGAGCTACTGAGAGTTTCAATTACAGATTATGGCGTTAAAGGATTAAGGTTAGGCCGGTCTAACGGAGACGAGTTGAAAACGATGAGGAGATGGCTTGAATAAGCGAGAAGGTTGGAGGAAAGTTCTGAGGTTATTACTTATAACACAGGAGAGTTTGTCAAAGAGGGGTCAACCTATATGTCGTCTTAGGATCTTATGGCGTGATTGGTATGGATTGGTTGGAATCACATGAAGTGATACTCAACTGCCATGGCAGGTTGAGCAGGCCGATGGCGAAGAATGATGTATTGTGGGGGCCGGAACGAGAGTTTCCACGAGGTTCGTCTCTTCTCTGACTACGGAAGGAAGAGTATAGCAAAGGGAGTTGCAAGCCTTATTGGATCGCTAAGCTAAATGAAAAGAAGAGTGGCGGTCTAAGAGAACACCTTAAAGATTGGTGAAGAAGGAGTTTGCGGACACGTATTTCAGGAGGAGTTACACAGGATGCCGCCGAAAAGGTGGAGTTTACCATAGACTTGAAAAGGGGGACCAAACCGATAGCAAGAAATCATTATCGGATGTCAACCCTCGGGTGGCAAAGAGCTGAAAATGCAACTGAGTTGTTGTGGACACAGGGTTGTCGCCCTAGTGTGTCACCGTAGGGTGCACCAGCTATTTTCATTCGAAAGAAGGAATTGAGATGCATGGAGCTTCATTGACTGGAAGTCAAGCGAATAAGGCCTACCGATCAGAATCGATATCCTTACCAATAATTGATGATCATTCGATCAAATGAAGGGGAATTACAACGGTGTTGTCTCAAGATGATTGTGATGGGGTGCGGTCGGGAGGATGGCGTCCCTAAGGCGCCTTTAAGGCGAGATTTGGACATTCTGAGTTTACTATTTTACAGTTTAGACGACGACTTACGAGAATTGTTATGAGTTTGTTGATGAATGGGTGTCAATTCTGGACGGGGTTAATTCTAAGTATTCGTGATGATATTTGAATCTACTCAGGACGGGGAGGCATGACGAAACACTTGCATAGTATTACGGTGTTTCTGAAAGCGTATGGGAAGTTGTCCGGTACTCTTTTTGCATGTCGAGGTTACTACTTAGGGCATGTCATCTTGAGTGAAGGAGCATCGTGGATCCGATAGGGTTGAAGGCTAATGAGAGATAGATGCGACAAATGTCACATAGTCGTAGTTTATGGATTTAAGCAGGATTTTTATATCGGCAGCGGCGAGGAGTTTTCAAAGATAGCAAATCGATCACCGAGGTGCGGAGAAAAACAAAATTACATGCGGGCGGAGAAATGCTGGGAAACATTTTGGAGGCTTAAGAGTTGTTGACAACAACGCCGATACTAAGGTCCCTAACATGGGCACAAAATTCTTGGTATGCTGCCGACACAAGGAAGGTTGAAAGCGAGTCTTGATGCAAAGGCGGACAGTGATTTCTTACATTTTAGCGAGGCGAGAAGGCATGAGGAGAACATTGTATACGGTGGGTTAATAGCCATGGTTTATGCGAAGGTTTGGAGACTATGTTGGACGAATTTGAATTAGGGGGCGATCATTGGGATTACCTTGCTTACATTTCCATAAAGCGTGACGACACGACGAACTGCAGCGAAGCGTTAGTCCGAAGATGCTTAAGCGTGTCGCGACTTCGAGATTACTTATAAAGAACGGTGAACCCAGAGTAAAGAACGATTAGCTTTGAGTGGAGGCCGCATCTTTGGTGACCTCTTGAAGACGAATCATTGAAGGTTCCTGCACTTCTGACGTGGCGATGGCTGGGACAAAGAGGTCAGGGGTTTTATCGGATAAACACAATGATGGTACAACGAAATGAGGGATTTTCTTTTGAAAGCGATGGGTTATTATTGGCGAGGTTTTGCAGAAGTCCGGATTTACGTGCTATGCGCCAGCAGTTGAGGATGTTGTTGATGCGTGAAAGGCGAGGCTCATAAACGGTTATAGCTCACCAGTCCGCGAAGATGAGAAGCGGAATAGCCTTATTCTTTGGAAGGATATGAAAGTGACATAATGAATATGTGGCGGATGTCTATAATGTCGGTGGTAAAATTTGTGACTTACCGACCCGTGGGATTACTTCAACCACATACCATTCCCGGTCGAAATACGCGGAAGTTATTTGATGGATTTTATTGTTGGATTGCCAGCAGCAGCAAGAGACACGACTTCGATTTTGTAGTAGTAGACCTTTCGGCGAAAAGTGCTCACTTTATCCTTAGTCTGGCCGTATGGGAGGCACGGTATAGCGATAGTTTTCTATGATAACGGTGATACGTGTTGAGCTGCGCGGTGCCTAAGAGATTATATCAAATCGAAGGATCGGTGTTTACCGAAACGACTTGGGCCGAGTTTCAAAATGCCAGAGACTAACTCAATTTTGATAGCATATCACCGGTAATGAGACGGACGAGCAGACAAACAAACCAAATATTGGAGAACATGTTGCGTATGTACGTGGTGGACCAAAAAAAGCATTGGGAGAATTCTTGCCTCTAGTAGAGATCACTTACAACAACAGTTACGAGCATCATTACGATATAAACCTTTGGGTTTCTTTATGGCTGACTTTGTTGGAGCCCTTCCCCTTGATTGGGATAGACTTTGAGGATAGGAGTCTTGAAAGGTGGGACGAGAGCGTCCAAGAAATGGAAGAGAGAAAATGAAACCATAGAACAAAGTTAAAGAGCGCGGGATCAACTGAGAAGAGTTGCATGCAATGTGCAAAGGTATTACCGTGAGATTCTGAAGGTGTGATCGAGTCTTATTAGAAGGTTCAAACCGCGCCAAAGGATTCGATCAAAGTTTGAAAGAATAAATACTCTCGATTGAGGCCCGATATTGTGGAATAAAGGGCGGTAATGGCCTTTCGACTAACCGCAATTCTTTGAGAGAAAGCGTATACGATGTTTTCATGTATTACGGGGCGCATTATTAGTGATCCTACCGTGGTCGGTATGAGATCACTTGCGGTATCAAGCAGGGCGCTCCACGACGTCCCCATCTTAGATCATGGCGTTTACGGCGATTCGTATGAAACGGTAGATGAAAGTCAAAGTCCAGGAAGACGGTTATAGTCCGCTTTCGAAGCACAGGAGGGCGCATATGATATAAATCCAGGCGATATCCATTTTGTTTGATAGATAGACTTATAATCTGGTGATACTTTTGGCCCCGGCATTTATAAACTTGGAAAAAGTTTAAAATAAGGAGGGTATGGCATCGCTCAGCACAGCAGCTTTATTATTTGAGACCTGCAAGTAATCTGGACTTTTCTGATGTTAAAACATTTATAGTATTGATTATGATGCGTTATGATAAACGACATGAGTTTTTACTATTTGATGCCAAACCGAGTGCTATTATTTCTAGTTTATTGAAGTGTCACGGGGGTTTTGGACCTGTGATGATCACGGTGGTATGGACTCTGAATTGGAAATTCGAGGGGGTATGTAGGGTTGGTTATTTACTATGACCTTCGGTAATTTAATGATTGACATGTTACGACCGCGATTGATTGTTGATCTGAGTTGGCGATAGCTTGAATGGCTCACATATGGGTAAAAGGAATACACGATTTCCAAAGGTTGGGGAAGTGTGGACGCTTATTCCTGCTAGCACTCCGTCGTGGCTCGAACCAGCAGGTTAACGATTACCTAGTTGAGAGGATCCCGCGATCGTGGGGACAAGCTAGCGACGATCCACCGCGATGATTCTAAAGAGGGTACGCACTTAATAAGGTGGAAACCTTATTCCTTAGAAACCCTTAATCTCCCACAAGTTCACTTGGTGGAGTGTTGACTCCGGGGTTATAGATGTCTACCGACCAATCACGTCGTGAGTAGCACCACCAGACGCGTGGTGCATCTGAGAACGCGTCGGCGCAAAAGAACCACAAGTCGGCGAGTGCACCCTTAGAGCACCTAGTGCATCGAAGAACGCGTCGTTAAAAGAACCACAAGCGAGTGGCACCCTTGGGCACGTGGTGCATCTGAAGAGGGCGTCGTGAAAACGAGGTGAGTGGCACCCATGGAGCAAGTAGTCGTCCCCGAAGGCGTCAGCGTTGATGAAGAAGAAACAAACCTAGATGGCCCTAAGACATTAGCACCTTAAGAAATCCTTAAACAACCCCACTAACCCGATTTTATTTCTTTCGGGAATCCTAAACCTAAGACTTTTCTAGGAGGGTAAAATTTTGAAGTAACTTAGCAAAAAAGCCTAGCATAAAAATAAAAAGTCAAACAAAGGAAACCTCTTAAGTAATAGTTAGGTCTTCACAAAATTCTTGGGGTAAATAATGAGGATAAGAATTAGAATTAAAACTAATGGTTTAAAATTTTGCAAAGGAAAGTATTTCTAACTTGTAGAAAGAACAAAGATAATTAAATAAATAATAAATGAAAAGATTAATTAGGCGCATTTACCTTTTTGGTTTAAAAAAGGAAAGAAAGGGAATAATAAAAATGGGAAATGAGCCTTTTTAATAAATTTAAGAAAATAATTTTGGAGAAATGGGGGGGATGAATGACACTTGTGAATGAGGAGAATTTTAGAGGGGTTTTCATTTAAAACCAAATTAAAATGTGATTTGCAGAAGGGTGGGGTGGGTCTGAAAACTCTATAAAGAAAGGGAAGAAGATGAAGAAGGGATCCGTGCAAGTATCGTTCACATTTGCCGGTGTGACTTATTTGATTGCTTGAGGAGTTGGGATTTTCTCGAGCTTCTATTGGAGTGTGCTTCGATATGCGGTGGGAGCTAGGCCTAGTTGTGCTGACTCCAGGGGCTAAGGGAAATAGAGGGCACCTCTAGAAGTGGTTAGAGACTACCGGTGAGGTCTCCTGATGCGTGGCCGGGGAGAGAAGCAAAGAGTCTGTGAATGATCAATCGAGGAGGCAGGCTGAAGAAGAGGCAAAGGTATGCCCTTATACTTTGTAGAGTAGAATGCTTGGGACTTACGCTTGGATTGCTTATTGATTGAAAAAGATTAGATAGACTTATTACGGTTTCGTTTGAAATTTATTGAAATTGTTTACTGCTGGTAGTTTATGTGAGTTGAATTATGAAACTAATTCGGGCTAGAAGTAGAGGTTTGGGTTGAATGGAAACATTTCTTTTCTAGGATGTGGTTCAACGAATTTCTGATCTGTTATTGGCGAGAGTTAGCAAAACCCAACACATGCATCTATTGAGAAAAAATTAAGTTACCGTTCTATTTAATGGAAGGCCTTATGCCCCGCGTCCTTCTTCGGTCGGGCATGCATCTCCCCTTTCCCCGGACCGAATTTATTAAATGTGTTGAGTACCAATACGTTGACCCGGTTGCACCTTTTGGTTGCCCAACCGTATAGATTGTTACCGTTAGTGGAGGCTAAGGGCACCACGTTACTTGACCTTTACCTCTCGACTTTTTAGTTTAATGACCGCAGTAAGCCTTACGGCGTTTCCTTGCTAAATCCCTTGATTTCGATTTAGATGTGGTAGGTGCTCTTTTGGTTGACAACCGTTTGCACCACGTTTTTCTTTAAAATCTTGACAGCGAACTTGCTGTCGAGACGGCCTTACCTACCCTCGTTCCAAAGTTCATTTCACGTGACAACGCGTGTTTCTGTTTACTGTACAGCGGTATCCTAGACACGACATACTTAGATAGCGAATCCTGACCGATATTATGAGGTTATGCCACCAGCATTACGCTCACCCTTTCGCCCCTTGAGATGCCTTTCCCGATTCGCGTCCATCTGATGTCCTCCCTTCAGTTTTATTTGCTAGCGATTGAGGTTCGTGCGCCTTAGAGCGGACATGAGTTGGGAGGTGTAGCAGCTATTGTATCGGACACCGTGCCCTCTTTAGCAGTTAAGATGGGTTACCTGTGGTAGTGGATTTCAGACTTTTACCGAGCTTTCACTCCTCGCCCTCCACGGAGCGTTACCCATTGATCCAGCAGTTGATCGGATCATTTGTGCCCTCTGCCAGCTGCCTCAGCGCATGTTTTTCACCACTCACGAGGTGGGTTTTTCTTCTAAATTTTTTATGCAGCTAGAAAACTATGAAATTCAGATGTTACCTGTAGATAAATAAAATCTAATTAGTATAGTGTGTAATGTGTAGTTAAATAAAATCAATGTAATGTAACGAACGTGCCAGCGGTTCATTCGACCAGCCAACCAACATGCATTGGTAGGTTATGCTCGGATCGCTTTTGATGTGGTTAATTCTGGTGAAGTCCCCATATCCACAGCGGCCGCGTTCGCGGAGTTCTGCATACGTCCACACTAAAAGCTTGACAACAAAGCGTTCTGAATTGCATGGTACAATATACGTAGAATTATAGGGATTATTTTACATGCAAAGCGGTGTGTTACATTTTAAATAATAAAAGTAAATTAATTGCTTGAACCACATGCGTGTGTTGATATTTTGGCACCAACGTAATTAAATAAGATTTATGAATTACGGGGTTACCTTACACCATATAGTTTTAAGTATGCTTATTGAATGTTCTGGGTCGTGTAAGGATTTATGGTTAATAATAGAATCCATAGGTGTTGATTAATGGAATGATCTTTTTCTTTTCCTCTAGATTGAATGGGTTAAAATCGAAAGCTTATGATTTTGTTTTATACTTGATAAAATGAATGTTTTATGATTCTTTAATAGGGTTAAAGTTAAAATTGGGAAAACTTTCTTTTATATATATCTAGAATACTATCTCCTTGCAATTTCATAACATTTATGGGTTATTATTCTGAACCATTCCTATTTGAAGAGATAACTTATTTATTTTAGCAGTGAAATGTAATGTCAGAATTAGATAACTTGAAATGAATTTAATGTTATTTTATTTGCCAAGTTATGGTCGTATAATGCGAAGGTAATGTTGTTTTATTTTACCATTATGGAAACTTTATTGTAATGATCACATAAATGTTAAAATGGGGTGTAACGTAATGATCACATAAATGTTAAAATGGGGTGTAACTGCATTGCTACTATAATATATTGTGGGCAATATCAGAACATAATTTAATGTTAGTATCGGTGACATGATATTAGTTTAATTGTTAATTCAAATGCATGGTGATGGGATCATAAGGATAAGGGACTTTGGTAATCATTTGTAATGTTGTTGGAATATTACTGTTATATGGTCTTGTGATAGGTAAAGGTAGAATGATATGGCAATATAAAATCAGAATATAATGTTAGTGTGGGTGACTTGATATTAATTTAATTATTAATTCAAATACAAATTAAGGGAGCATAAAAATAAAGGACATCGTTAATCATTTGTAATGTTGTTGGAATTTTACTGTTATGGATGACACATAAGATGTCAGTCCTTGAGCCAAGTACCTTGAATTACTAAGAATTTGTAATTGGGGAAAATGACAATTACTTAAATTTACATTCTTATACGGTTGGACTGGGTATCTCGTCTACTAATGGAGTTCAAATGGAGTAGTGGGCCAGTATTAAATGCCTTTTGAGTCGTAGGAAATGCCTTATCTTAACATTGATTGGTCGTTGTCGGAGTCCTGCGGACTTGCGCGTCCGTAGAGTTAGTGGTTGTCTTTAGTTGTTGTTGTTGTACTTGGATGAGATCATTCTATTGCTTGGTCTGCTTATGTCGGGCGGGATGTAGACACCTCCATGTAGCCTTAGTATATAAGTCTGTGTGTGTGATCCTTTTTCTGTGGAAAGAATCCAGTGCCATATCAAGAGTCTCGGGCCCTTTAAAGGCAGGGTTCCACTCTTGCGACACACCTGACGGAGATTACTAGTTTCTGCCTGAGCAGACGGCCAGGAGCCTATCTGACCTTCTCTCTCTCCGGAGCAGAGAACTAAGATTAAACGCCCTGCTTTCCTATGCAGAAATAGTAAAATCTACTACTATGGATTCTTCCTTCTGTGTTCGTACTGTGCATAACCCAGTATGTCATTAAATGTTTGTGTTGTGCGCCTTATGTCTATGATCGTTAATGCTTGCAGTTACTTGTTGTGCGCCTTGTGTCTTCTTGTGGTGATCATCGCAGTTGCGTCTTGTTCATCGTCGGGTGGCGACATAGAGTCAAGTGTGTATGTTCCCTTTCTACACGCGTGCACACACTAAAAAAAAAAATTGCACCTGTTATCAGAGTTGTTGTCGTGCCAAGGAGGTCGTTACAGTTTGCAATGATTCAAGGTAGTGAGAATATGTAGGGTAGTGAGAATATGTAGGGTAGAAGGCCTTAATGAAGGTTGTGAGAGGGAGATCTATCTTCACTCCAGTGGCCTCAATGACATGCATTATGGCTTTGATTTCTGAAGCTAAAGCCATAGGTTCATCATTCTTCAACTCTAGGTTGAAGAGCTTATAGGTTCATCATTCGTCAACTCTAGGTTGAAGAGCTTCACCATTAGTTGTATGAGTTCTAGTTCAGTGTGTGTCATACATTTTATTCAATCTCTTCAAAGCGCTATAGGAGTTGTTAATAGAAGCAATATGATGGCTCACCTATTCACTTATTGTCGCAGATATCACAACATATGTCTTATGGTCTTTGTCCTCCCATATGGCACATTCTTTGTTTGATGTTGGAATGGTTGGTATACTACCTAGTATGCTACTATTCGACTTTGATTCTCAGGAAGCAGATTCAAAGCATGATTCTGCTTCTTCTTCAGGGATACCAGGGACTACTATTGTTTCACAAATGCCTTTCCACATGTTGTTGAAGATCAATGTGCTTTTGATATTCTCATACCATTCTCTATAGTTTTCTTTTCCAATCACCACTACACCGACAATGGAGATGAGAGAATGCATTTTCTTCTATCTTTACACACACTTAGTAAGAAATTAATGATAATGATACTGCACCAAGAAAACAATGTTGTTGCACCAAGAATAGTGACTAGAATGAATACAAAGTTGTTGCACCAAGAAGGGTTATGCTTTAATGTGTCCCATTATGTTTCAATGTATTAAAAATGCGCTCAGCATCTCAGGACTATGTGAGAGAAGACGTGTGATACAAGAGGTGTGTGACCACTGCACGTCAATTCTTCAATTCTTCAATTCTGGACTGTAGACGTGTGACCAATGCACCCCGCAAAACGGGAGCTGCGTGTGATACTAGTGTTGTGTGTGATAATAGTGTAGTCGAAGGGGGCTGCGTGAGACTAGTGTTGCGTTGAGGGTGTGAAGTGAGACTAGTGTTGGTTGAGACTAGTGCTACATTGACGGCGTATAGTGAGACTAGGGCTACGTTGAGGGCGTGAAGTCACGGGCTAGGGTTCACCATTGCTAAGTTGAGCATTGAGGAATGAGGTCGAGGGGTGAGGAGCATTGAGGTCGACGGACGTGAGGAATGGCAATCTACGCGTGTGAATTGTAATCCAAAACCATAAAGGGAGTACACAGCCCGCGTGAAGAGCCGCGCAGTGGAAATAATGGGTGTTACCAGCTCAGTCGGCTCAGTTACCATCTCGGGTTCAAAACCATTTCAAGGGGCAATACCATTTCGTTCTCCAACACAAATGAAAGGCTACGGGAGCGATAGGTGGACAGTTGAATAGGAATTAGGGTTTTGCAACTTCGTGGTTGATAAATTGAAACGTAGAGATTCAACCAGAGCGTCACAGGGAAGAGTAATAGATAGGAGGGAGCGTGTTTCTGCATGTTGGGGAAAGAAAATGCTAGTGAATCAAAGCATGGAGTTATCCCTACTTTGATACCACTGTGAGGCCAGACATTGGCAGAAAACGTAACTCCATTGATGTGTTTTGCATTAACATGTGAGGTGGATAAATGCAATCACAATGATTGTTGGTCTTCCCTAACACATGAATTTTCCTATCATCTATTACTCTTCATATTTACATTATTATTATAATAAAGTAATCCCAAGGATTAAGTGTCTAACAAGAAAGAAAGAATGAGTGTCTAAGTCTGAATGAGTTGAGTAAGAGTGTTCATGTTCACTGAAATACCACACCACTAGAAGGGTGTTGTGGCACTAATTACCCATATGTGACCACAATCTCCTCATACCATATGAGGGAGAAATAGGTCTCAAAGCATAGTATGACAATCTATGAAGTCCAGCAACTTTGGATCCATCTCCTCAATACAAAATACATTCTCGGAGCAGTCGTGGAGAGGACCATGGAGGGCTCTGGTGTAGGCATTGAATTTGCCCAAAAGGATGACCTCCCTAATGATATTTTAACATTGAATGATGTCAATGTACAATTCTTTGTAGCGGTCTCCAATAAAATCCATGTGAATCTCAAATTGAGATGAAGTAGACATGGAGAGAAATTGGAATCTAAAATTCATGTATGCACCTTTGTTGGTTATAGTTAGGAGTCCAAGGCATTTTGCACATATGATCCAAATTCTAAAGAGGTCATATTTCAAAGGGGTGTTGTCTTTAAATAGCAGTCTCCTTTTTTGTGTTCACCTCCTCCTTTAACTTTTTATATTTTTAGTGTTCCTCATCCCAATTTTTTAAATTTTGTGTAAATTAGATGTTTCTATTGATTCTAATAATGAGTTAACTAGAGTTGAATCTCCTTGAGATAATCCTTATGCAACTTGTTATCACATAAGTTGTAGGTTGGGAAAATCCCAACCCAACAACCAATTGGCGACAACTAGGAGGGCACCTACCCACTGTAACCTTAGGCAGGTGTCCTTGTCACTTTAGAGGTGAGGTAGTCACCTCAAGGGGGGAATCTCGGTGACCCTAGGAGAAAATAAGACAAAAAAAGATAAGTATGAATGCATGTCCCTATAGGTCAATTCTATATGATATAAAGATCTTGGGAAAGAGTCTTGAGAAGTTTCAAGGGTTTCCAAATGAATTGAGTAACCTTCCAAGTGTGAATACCTGCCCGAGACACAAAGAAAACCAAGCATATAATGTAATATTTTAGTTGGACAAGCAAGTTAAGCTTGATGTCCCTAATTGCAACAAAATTAAATGATATATATCAGCTAAATAAAGATAACAAAGGTTGCAATGTAAGTGCTAAGTATATGACAAATAAACAAGAGACAAAGCTAGTGAAAGCTAGCTCAAGTCACCAATGATTAACCAATAACTTTAGCAAAAAAAGTAAGGCTGAAACAAAAGGTTACTACAGTGATATTATCAGCCTTATGGTTGTAGCAAACCAAGCTTAACAATAGAAAAAACATGCACTCAAAACCACTTCCAACTTGCTAGATAAGTGTGCTAGGGTTAGTAGAGAGCTAGGGAAAAATTAGAGCTAAATCCTAGGGTTAGTTTAGGAGTTATTAGGGGTTAGGAGGTTAGTTTTCTACAACCCAAACAGTTGTAGGTTAGTTTTGTAACAATGGTAGGAATTTGTGGTTGAAAGGGGACGCCTCAATGAGGAAAGGGAGCCAAAGGCTCAAAGAACACTTTCCCAAAGAGACAATCTTAAAACTTGAAAATTTCACGTTTACCAAGGCAACAATTTATTTCTCCAATGCAACAAGTAAATGACTAGTGCCTTCAATAATTGGGTTAATAGATTTAAGAAAAGAAATAAATAGAGGTACTACCTCCTTGGGGGTGTAAATCCTCTTACTCCCCAAGGTAAGTATCTCTAGCTAGGGTTTAAGCTAAGAGCGTGTATTCCCTTATACTTCTCTTAGAAAACCCTTGTTAAATCAATATATAAGCATAAAATGATGGAGACTATGGTGGGGGTGTATTCCCTTATACTTCCCACCTAGCTCTAGCAAATTAACCTTGACTTGAATGACAAATGATAGCACAATGTAAAAAAAAAACTTACCAATTCAAAAAGAAAGCTAAGAAAAACCACCACAATAGCTAGAAAACAACCTTCCAAGGCTAGCGCATCACTTCCATCAACCAATAATCCAAGAGATGGCCATAAACAAGAGCACAAGAGAGAGAAATAGCCAAGGAGAACGAAAATTTCAGTCTAATGCCTCTCCAAATGGGAGAATGATATGTTAAAATGAGATCTTATGATCTCTATTTATACAAAATGTCTCCAAAATAGTTTGTCCGCATAATTTTAGGGTAAACCACAAGAATAGGGGTCAACAACCCTAATATTTCCCCTTTACACAAATAATATTAAACAATTCATCTTTAAATTTACTTTTACACAAATAGAAATCCTAACTTAAGGTGACATCGCCCCTTTAGGGGACGTTTTGACACTAGGAGCAAGTCGTTGGTGTTGGAGAAGTGTAGTTAGGCTTCCCAAAGCCACATGTCAATCATCCAAGTCATTTCTTCATGGTCAAAGCCTCATTCTCCTCAAAACATCCTTCTGTCAATGAATAACAACCTCAACACCAAACCCTAGCCCTCATAGATGACGTCATGCCTCCAAGGGTGACGTTTTTCCTCTCCTAGGAAAAACATTTGGCATATGAGGACTAGGTTATGTCATCCACCATGTCTTCTAGGCCTCCGAAGGTATATCTCTCTTATCCAGCATGCGGGCCCTTGGCATCCACCTGTGGGATTCAAGCCCCATGGAAGCCCAAGCTAGGCTTGTTCCTCCAAGATGGTCCACCAACTAGGTCCTGCAAAGACAAATAAGCATGCCCTCCAAGGATCTCAAGTCAAAATATCATGATAAGTAAATCAAGTAAATAAATGAGCCACCTAAGTATGTGCATCAAATATTGCCCTGTCAAACAATTAAGTGCTCAAAGACATTATGTGACTTGTCAAGCTTGGATATGGGAGGTGTTAGTGTCCTATAAATAGGTTGATTCAATTTCATTTGAGTCCAATGTGTGTAGAAGGGTCAAAATCATGCCTTGATCCCACAAATACCATGGCATGCTTTTAAGGTGACAGTGAAAACAATGAAACCCTAATTCTAGTCATCAAGGAGCCATCACCATTGAAATTTGCAAATCCATTGAGCAATATGTTTTTTTATCAAGGAAGAGTGTTGATCAATGTTTATATCATATCTTACTCACACAAAAAAAATTGAACCCTCTAGAGAAGTTATGAGTAGCAAAAAAGAAAATTTTGTAGTGGCGCGGCAAGGTATATTGCGCAACTGTCTTGGTCAGTTTTGAAAAGTGGAAGGGAGGGTCAACGTATGGTTATGGATTTTAACTTTCAACTAGTTGAATAATGTTGTGAGTATCATCATTTTGCATCAATGAGAGTAATGTTTTCAGCTTGTTTGATAGTGAGACCTCCATCTTGAAGTGTCGAGTAAATTAATGTTTTGGAGAGCAATGAATAAAGTCATCTTTGCAAGGGGTTGGCACAGGTTTCCAAGCATTCAACAAGATTCATTTCATCATTAACACACCATCTCATATCAACATGAGTCAAATAAATGGTCAAAATTGCAAATAGAACCCTTGTTGTGCACAGTTTGTAGGGGATGATGTGTTTTTTACTGTTTTAGTGGTCAACTTCAAACTCGGTTTCCGACCAACTGGAAATGAATTTTTCAAAACTGAAAGTGGTTTTGGTCAAACATAGACCAGATAATTAAAAACTCTATCTGTTTCTTCACAGGTGTCATGTTTTGGGAGATCTGAATGGATCTTTACATCCAATTTTTCCAAATTTCAATATTTATTGATTTTCTGTTTTAGTCATTATCTTTGGGCACAGATCTCGAGAATATGGAGAGGAATTTACGAAACCTGAGAGAGTTTTTTCTCAAGAACGGGTTCATCTACAAAAACCTCTCTAAGTTTTGAAAAATCTATTTTTTATTCGGGAGATATGATGTCATATTTGACCCCTATTTTCTCAGTCTGTTGTTCAATCTGTTGCGTTTGGTTGTAGGTTACTGTTGCGCAACAGACTTGTTGCGCAACGATGAAAGAGTAGCCAAATCACCTCCATATCAGTAAGGAAAGGTCAACAAACATGCCACCTCATTTGAATCGAGTTCAAGGGTCAAAGAGCATTAGAATAGGGATTCAAAGGTCTCTCTTATCAAGTTGTTATATGTGTTTAATGAAGTCAACTTTGACTCCTCCTTTTTTGCAGTTAGTTCAGATTTTATTGCCAAAATATATTGTAATTGTAGCTTGACTTAGGGAGGTAGTTGAATTCGTATTTAGGAGGATAGAAGGTGACTTTTGTATATATTTAATGCTTCTACATGATCTCAGGGTTGGTGGGGAGTGTGTGAGGGAGTTTTATTGTCTGCATATTGTAAATCTTTTTGAGATTAAGAAAGCGTTGGACCAGAAGTACCTAGAACTTGACATCAGAGATACATGTGATTATCACCTATTTATGTGTGTGCTCCTAATTTGTATGTGATCTCACTATAGAATCAATTTATGTTTTATGTTTTCCTCTAAATGTTAGTTTGAGATATATGTACATGAATTCATCTGAGCTTGATGCTATGTTTCATATATTTTCAATTCTTTTTCTGTTATAATCTCCTTAAGATTCATCCTTGATAGATTCCCTAAGATATTAGTGTCTTCTTTATGTTATTTCTACTACAATTTCATCTAATTGGTATAAATAAGTGTTTTCTATCTTGCCTTTGATAATCCATTTTCCAAATCACCAAGTGTCTAACAATTTGTTGATCTCTAACATATGACCCCATTGCCTAATGGACTTTCTACCCACCTTTCCACCAACTCTATAAATCCAATTTCATCTTAGAGATATAGCCTTTGATTCAAAACCAAATCAATCCTTTCAATGATTGATTTGAAGAGAGAGATCCCCCTCTGGGTTGGAAGGGCTAGCTTCCAGCCTAAAGTTGGTTTGTGGTTACCTCTGTGACTTCCCTCCTGCAACCATGGGAAATTATGAAGTGATAACATTTTGGCATTGTTTTTGGGGAGTGAAGGTGAAATCTTCCCTGGGATAAATGACAAAGATCATATTTGACTTCTGATGGTGAACAAAGGCCAAACAAAGAGAAGGTTGTACCATTCACCTAGCGACTCCAATCATGCTTCAATTAGATTCAAAGACTCCACTAGGGGACGAGATCCATCGATAAAGACATGGAAGGACACCGTGGGAAAACCATGTATCAAAGCTTCAGTTTTTTCCAAGAGATCTTATTATTTTTCATCAGTTATCTCTTGTACTTTCATGAACATGTTAAAAGAATTTGTCTTTACCTGTTGTATCCTAATGATGACAAGAAATATAAATTTGTATATCCTTCTTCTAAATTTGTAAATACATCTCATGTTCCTTGCATAATTGATCTTGACCAAGAGCTTTCATTCGAATTATATAATGTACATGATAAATGTGATAAGCCTTGAGATACCCAAGTAAATATAATATCTCCTATGCTTAATCCTAAACCCTCCAAGATCAAAGAGACATACATACCACTTAAGTTACCTTATATTCTACATGATTTTCCCCCAAAGCACTATAAATACCTACCTCTATTCGATGGAGAACTTGGTAACCCTACAGCTGAAAGCACGTCCAAGCTTTTGAGCATTTTATAGATTTTTTTGAGATTGAACGTGTTGATGTGTGTATGAAATATTTTTCTCTATCACTACAAGGGGATGCCAAAGAGTGGCTTAGACACTTACAACCTGAATCCATCATCTCATGGGAAGAATCGAAGGATGTTTTTTTAAAGTTTTGGGGTGAGAGGAAGTCCTTAGATCAATACATTTCTGAGTTCAGTGCCATGAAAAGACAGAGCAATGAAACAGTGTTTATGTTCAGTAGGAGGTTTTCTAATTTGTACTACAAGATGCCTAAAAAGATCCAACTTTCAGAAATTTTTGTTATGTTGTGTTATGCAACAACCTTCCATCCAAATCTCTCATTTATTTTGATGGAAAGAAGATCTAAGTCCTTGCAGAAAATGTTTAGTGATGCTCAGGAGGTTGAAGACAATCTTCGAGCCTGTGGGAAGTTTTCAGAACAAATTCAAAATGAAGAGTTGGATGCTGAAAAACATGGTAGTGAAAGTGAACAAAAAGTAGTTGATCTGAATTTTGGGCAGAAGATTAATAATATCATTCATTTTCTTGAAGTTTTTAATACTGATGCTTTTGCAAAAAAGTATATTTCACCTATTCAAGAAGAAGTTGTTGACCCGAATTGTTTTTCTTCTAGTCTGAATTTTGATCCATCTCAATATAAGCAGGGTGTTGATTATTTTATGTATTCATTTGAAAAATTTCATGAAAATGAATTGGTAGATCATCCTATTGAAGAGCAAGTTGATGTATCAATATTTTTCCTAGTGGATGACATTGCAGATGTAGATTTTTTGCCCATGTATGATGATTATGATATTGATTTTCTAGAGCATTTGGCTGCATGTTCTCCATCAGGAAGTGTTCAATTTAAGCAGTCCCATGGGATCACTCATCCTTCATATTGCATTTATGACAATGGAAATGAGCAAAACAGTGATTTTGATGATGAAAATTCCCTACCTTTGTGCTTTGCTTCATTTGAATTGCTAAAAGAAAAATTTTAAGTCATTATTGAGGCAAAGGAGTATGATCTAATGCAAAGTCACACTGATTCATTGGAACGAATCAACAACAAATTGAAACAATCTTCCCATGTGTTTGATGATCATGTAGCATGCTATATGGAGAGTTTCAACAGTCAAAATTTGCAACCTATGATCAATTGTAAATATTAAAATAAAATTGATGATCAGTTGGTGTCAGAATTAGCCAGGTCTTTCTTCCCAACAATGGTTTTATTGCAACAGGTTTATACATACTTTCAGTCCTTTCATGACATCTCTAAATTAGAATTGTATGAGAGAAAAAATGAAGATGAAACGATGGATTCACAACATATAAATCACCTAGAGAAGAGTCATAATCTGTTGGATGACCTCAACATCAGTTTTAATTCTTATCAAGATCCTTTTGCATCATGCTTGCAGGTGGTAAATAGTCCCAAAGTTTTAGATTTTGTTATCATTGGATTTGTTTGCAAGTGTGGTAAATAGTCCCAAAGTTTTATATTTTGTCAGCATTGGATTTGTTTGCAAGTTTTCATTGGAAATTCCATCAAGTAGGCTTCTCACTTTGCCTCTAAAGGACATGCAAAAATCTCAAACAATGGACAAAGCACTTGCATGGTTGCACTGGGTTTTTTTATTTCACTTGACTTGGCAAGTTCATTTAGTAGCTTAGTGTAGGTAGCAATCTGAATAAGCTCTTAGTTTGAGCATTCTTTCAACAATCTTCGATTTCTTTTCAACAGTATTTAGTTTCTAGATTTCAATAACAGTATGTATAGTTTAGTTTCAGTTCGGATTTTAGTTTTGACTTTCAAGTTTGCAAAGACAGGTCACAAGTTGCAGATATCAGTGGTTTGGGATTAGCCCAATGGATTAGGCTACTAGTCTGCTTATTCTTTGGCACCTCATAGGGAGGATGCCATCCCCATTGGATCTACTATTAGTGTCCAATAAATAGTTTGATTTAATTTCATTTGATTCCAATGTGTGTAGAAGGGTCAAAATCATTCCTTGATCCCACAAAGACCATGGCATGCTTTTAAGGTGATAGTGAAGACAATAAAACCATAATTCTAGTCATCAAGGAGCCATCACCATTGAACTTTGAAAATACATTGTGCACTATGTTGTTTTATCAAGGAAGAGTGTTGGTCAATGATTATATCATATCTTACTCACATAAATAATTTTGAACCCTCTAGAGAAGTTATGAGTAGCAAAAAATAAAATTTTGCAGTTGCACAACAAGGTCTGTTGCACAACTGTCTTGGTCAGTTTTGAAAAGTGGAAGGGAGGGTCAGCCTATGGTTATGGTTTGTAAATTTCAACTAGTTGAAGAATGTTGTGAGTATCATCATTTTTCATCAATGAGGGCAATTTTTTCAACTTGTTTGATAGTGAGACCTCCATCTTGAAGTTTTGAGTAAATTAAGGTTTTGGAGAGAAATGAATAAAGTCATCTTTGCAAGAGGTTGGCATAGGTTTCCAAGCATTCAAAAATATTCTTTTCATAATAAACACACCATATTATATCAACAGGAGTCAAATAAATGGTCAAAATGTCAAATAGAACCCTCACTGTGGAACCTGTTGCGCACAGTCTGTAGGGGATGCTGCATTTTTTACTGTTTTAGTGGTCAAATTAAAACTCATCTTTTGACCGACAGGAAACACATTTTTCAAAAAGGAAAGAGGTTTTTATCAAGAACAGACCATATAACAAAAATCTCTCTCCGTGTCTTCACAAGTATCATGTTTTGGGATATTTGAATGGATCTTTATAGCCTATTTTTTCAGATTTCAATATTTAATGATTTCTTGTTTTAGTCATTATCTTGGGGCATGGATACCGAGAATATGGAGAGGGATTTTAGAAAATGAGAGAGGTTTTTCTCAATCACAGGTTATTATACACAAACCTCTCTCATTTTTAAAAAATATATTTTTATTTGGGAGATATGATGGCATATCTGAGCCCTATTTTCCCAGTCTGTTGTGCAATCTGCTGCATTTTTGTTGTAGGTTACTGTTGCGCAGCAGTCTTGCTACACAACTGTGACAGAGAAATCAAATCACCTCCATATCAGAAAGGAAAGGTAATCAAGCATGCCACCTCATCTACATCGATTTCAAGGGTCAAAGAGCATCATAATAGGGATTCAGAGGTCTCTCTTATCAAGTTGTTAATATGTGTCTAATGAAGTCAACTTTGACTCCTTTTTTGCAGTTAGTTCAGATTTTATTGCCAATATATTTTGTAATTGTAGCTTGACTTAGGGAGGAAGTTGAATTCGAATTTAGGAGGATAGGAGGTGACTTTTGTATATATTTTACGCTTCTACATGAGCTCACGGCTGGTGGGGAGGTGTGAGGTATTTTTATTGTCTGCATATTGTAAATCTTTTTCAGATTAATAAATATTTGGAACAAAAGTACCTGGAAATTGACATCAGAGATACATGTGATTATCACCTCTTTATTCTTATGATCCTACTGTGTATGTGATCTCACTATAGAATCAATTTATTTTTTATGTTTTCCTCTAAATGTTAATTTGAAATATATGTACACAAATTCATCTAAACCCGATGCTATGTTACATATATTTTCAATTATTTTTCTGTTATAATCACCTTAGGATTCATCCTTGATATATTCCATGAGGTATTAGCTTCTTCTTTCTGTTATTTCTACTACAATTTCTTCTAATTGGTATAAAGAATCATTTTCTATCTTTCCTCTAATAATCCATTTTCCAAATCACCAAGTGTCCAACAGTTTGTTGATCTCTGAACTATGACCATGTTTCCTAATGGACTTTCTACCCACCTTGCCACCAACTCTATATATCCAATTTCATCTTAGATATCTAGCCTTTGATTCAAAACCAAATCAATCCTTTCAGTGCTTGATTTGAAGAGAGAGAGCCCCCTCTAGGTTGGAAGGGCTATCTTCCAGCCTCAAGTTGGTTTGTGGTTACCTATGTGACTTCCATCCCACATCCAAGGGAAATTACAGAGTGATAACATGAGGGTTCACGAAGTGTCCTATTGGGTATATATTTCCCTAGGTCAAGGAGTGTTTGCAAGATATCCCTCTCTAATCCATGTAAATTGGAAGAAGTGGTTAAGGATCAAGACTCAATGGGAATGGGGTTCATGACATACAAGGGTTTGTAATGTATCATTCATGGGTGCCTATGTAGAGGGTGTGTGGCACCTTCGTTTGCAATGCAATTTTTCCAAGCCCATCATTTTTCTATTCTTTGTTTCTTTCATAATTTAAAGAAAATTTTAAGGCCATTGTCTTGGTGTGGTGTCCAGATAATGACATTGTCACTCAAAAATACCTAGCGAAAATGAGAAGGTTGGCTCATGATGAGACCCCCTTTTTTTGAGACATGCAACTGAGAGCCATTACCCTAGCTTGGTGACCAGATGATGGTAATGTCATACCACTAGATATCCATGATCATGATAGGTCAGCTCGTGATCAAACCTCCTATCCTTCAACTAACCCTTTAAGCATTCATAATCATTATTCTTGTGGGTCCCCCTTTTATCAAAGATAAGATTTTCATTTCTTTCTTGGGTGATCCCTGGGTGAAGCATCTGTAATTTTTATAAGTAGGATTTTATCCTTTACCCAACAAAAATCCCTCTAGGCCTTCATCCCCTTCTTTCCATATAATGAGGGACAACCCCTTCTCTGGTCAATACACCCTAAAATCCCAAGAAATAAGGAAATGGGGGGTTTTAAGTGATGAAAATTGATAAGTATGATCGGGAACGATACGATGGTTCTTCAAGGGATTTCCTAGTAGCAAACCCATCTCGAGGAAAGACCACTTTCTAGGGAAAAATGTCAACCACCAAGGTGAAACGGGGCAAAAGGCATAATGTCCAAGCATATGTCATGAAATACAAAGAAGTATAAGATACAACATACTCAAATGCCTCAAATATTGAAATGACACTTACCATAGTACCTGACTTGTACCTCATGGAGCAAGTCCCATTGCCTTCCAGAAGCTAGTGGGTGTGGTGGATGCCTTCCTAAAAATTGTGAGCTATGTGGTGGTGAGAAGGCTCTACATCTATGCAAGTAGACATTGTTGGTCATGTATTCTCTAAGTACTCCATATCTGCAACCTGAGGGCCTCGAGACATAATCTCCTTAGTTATCCCAAAAAATGGGGATAACATCTGGCTCCTACTTGGGGACATGTGTTCATCGTAGAGTGCATGAGAATTGCAACATCTCATGGTAGACCTGTGCCTACCAAAACTCATACAAAAGAATCAGAGCATGTAGGGTGGTGATATCACCCTTCATCCATATACATAAATATCCAAAATGGAAGCTAATCTAGAAAATAAAAATTTTGACATTTTTTCAAAATTTCTAAACTAGTCATGAAATCAATATGCAAGTAGAGAAAAATGAAATGAAATGCATCTAAACTAATATGAGCAATCAATATTCAAAATGCAAGGAAAGCAAGATGACCTACCTACTTACCTGTGGCATGGGTCCTGAAGAAGTCACGTGTCTCCTTAGTAATAGTGTTTGAGGAGAGATCTATTTGTTGGTAATGGCATCCTCCTTGCTTCTGTTATGGATAAATAAAAATAATATGGCCCATATATTTCCTCTATTTTGTATGGCCCCAACCACATACTGTCAAACTTTTGATGCATTCTAGGTTTTTATATCCTCTTGTCGCACATTAGGACTTGGTCCCCTTCTTTGAACTCTCTTTTCCTCACCTTTCGATCAAAGGTTCCTTTAACATTTTCTTGATTCTTTGTCATTTGATCAAAGGCCACTCTTTGAGTTTCATCCAATTCTATGAGTTTATAAATTCTCCCTTGTAATGCTTCTTTGTCTGTAACGAATTGTTGGTCGATCTGTAATGCTGGAATTTGGATATTTATAGGAAAATGGGCTTCTAACCCATACACAAATTCAAAAGGGGTTTTTCCAATGGAGGTCTTGGTAGTTGTGTGGTCTTCCCACAAGGCATACTTGATTTTGTTGTACCAACTCTTCTTTTTTTCCCCAAAAATATTTTTCACAATGTTCATAATGGTTTTGTTGTTGGGTTCTGCCAACCCATTCCCTTGAGGATAATAATTTGAGGAGTGTGATAAAACAATCCCATACTTGAAGAAAAAATCATTGAGCACCATTGATATAAATAATTTGGAGTTATCGGTGGTTATCTTAGCAGGGACACCAAATCTAGTAATAATATTTTCCTCAAGAAATTTCATCGCAAATTCTTATGTTGCTTTATTTGTTGGGACAAATTCCACCCATGTGGTGAAGTAATCAGTGGTGGTCAAAATCCATCGATATCCATTACTAGAGTTTTCCTTGAATTCACCAATGAAATCCAATCCCCATTGTTGAAATGGTGCTTCCATAATGACTGGCTTAAGGGGAAGGGAAGGAAGGCGTTGCTTGCCCATAAAAAATTGGCGTGGTTGACAAGATCTAACATATCGATGTGTGTCGGAGAAAATAGTAGGCCAATAGTATCCTTCCCTTAAAATATTATGGGAAGTGGTGTGTGGAGCAAAATGGCCACCACAATGTCCTGCATGAAGGTCAATCATTAACTTATCGCCTTCTTCTTTATCAACACATCTGAGGATTACCCCATCTGGGTTCCTCCACCCGATACCATTATCTATCAGGCAATACTTCATAGCTTTGAGTCTCATGGATCTTTTTTTATGCTCTAGTAAATGATTAGGGCATGTGAGGTTTTTCAAGTAGTAAATGATATCCGAATACCATTCATTGTTCTCAATCTCACTTATGACAATGTTAACTTGTTCCTTCTCTCATACCCCAATGGCCTCTTGATTGATTTTCGTCATCAATTTTTCCAGTCCTTTCCCTTTAATTATCTTGGTTGGTTTGATCTCCAAATCGTATTCTTGTATTTGTGAAACCCACTTTCCTCTTGATCTAAGTCAATATTGTTGTGATAAAACGTCCTTTACAAGGGGGTAGGGTACAAAGGCTTTGATCTTGTTGTATCCTACATAAGTTCAAAAGTGTTTGAGAGACTTGACCATGGCATAAGCTTATTTTCCCGTAATGGTGTCATTCAATTTTGAGTCTCTAAGATTTTTTCTCATGAAAGTAATTGATTGTTCGTCTCCTTGATCATTATTTTGTAGAAAAACCCTAGCAATGGTGTCCTTCGAAGAGAAAGAAAATATGATGAAGTCTTTGGAAAATATTGGGCTAACTAGGACTGGTGCAACAATTATTGCCTCTTTGATACGTTGAGAAATACAACTTACCTTCACTTTCCCATTCAAAACAGGCGTCCTTCTTTAGAAACTTGTTAAGGGGTTTAACAATTTCAGAAAAGTTTGGAATGAATCTCTTGATGAAATTAATCTTACCAAAGAAACATTGCAAGGATTTCTTGTCCTTAGGGAGATGGCTCTTCTCAATGGCTTCAACCCTGGTAGGGTCTATCATGGTTCCATTTTTAGAAATGATGTCCTAGTAACTTACCCTTGTCAACACCAAAAATTGATTTCTTAGGGTTGAGAGAAATGCAATACTCCCTACATCTCTGGAAAATAGTTCTTAAGTGTTGGATGTGTTGTTCCCTCTTTTTGGAGATGGTGGTTAGATCGTCCTTATATATCTCTATAAGTTTCCTGATTAGATCCCTGAAAGCATAGTCCATGGCACGTTGAAAAGTATACCCTGCATTGGTCAGTCCAAAAGGCATTCTCAAATAATTATAGGTTCCCCAAGAGGTGGTAAAATCATTTTTTGTTGATCATCCTTTTTTACCAAAACTTGATTATATCCTGAGAAACCATCAAGCATGGACATCATTTATGCTTCGGTGACCCTTTGCAAAAGATATTCCATGTTTGGTAGAGGATAATTGTCCTTAAGATAATCTTGGTTTAAATTTATGAAGTCTACACATATTCTGATTTCGCTAGTCTTCTTCCTTACAATGACTGGATTAGAAACTCACGGTGAGTATCTGATGGGCTCAATTATTCCATCCTCAACCATATTTTGTAACTCCTTTTTCACTTGTGGGGAAACCTTTGGGTTCATCTCCCTGGGTTTCTATCTAAAAGGATTTTTTCCATCAATGAGGGGGATAGCATGTTGCATGAAATCTTCATGGTAAGCCTTCAGGTATCCGTAAGACCAAGTAAAGACATATTTAAACTCTCTTATAATGGAAATCAACTTTTCCCTTTCATCAGTCGTTGTTCCTTTACCAAACTTGATCATCTTTGGGGATTCCTCGATTCCGATGTTGAATTCAATGATCTCTTCATTGATTTTGCTTGAGGGATTCCCTTTATACATGTCATTTTGATAAAAAAAGGTGTTCTAAGGGGACAATACCTTTGGGTAGGGGTCCATCAGCTATATAAATGATCTCAATATTGGATTTTTCAGCTAATCGATTTATCTGGGCCTCTGATAATTCACCCTCATTTTGGAGAGAGCGTAGAAGTTGAATGTCGTCATAAAAAACTTTCCAATGTTCTATGTTGTCAGGTAACGAAGATATGTAATTTACTTCCACTTTGTAGAGACCAATTTCCTTGAAAAGTTGCAAGGTGGAAGAGAAGACAACGAGGTTTTCTGCCAAATGATTCTCTTCCCTAGGGATAGCCTCAATGGAAAAGTTGTCAAACTTCTTTATGGCATCCCATGTGGCATCCCTGTACTGTTTCAACTTTGGGTTTTTAGGAGAAAAAATCTTGTTAAATTGTGAAACGATTAACTTTGAGTCCCCTTTTACATGTAAGGTCTCAATGTTCATGTCAATAACAAGGTTAAGTCCTATGATAAGGGCTTCGTACTCGGTGATGTTGATTGTATATTTGAACTCAAGCCTGTAAGAAAAAAGGGTGGTCTCGTTGTCTGGTGATCTTAAGACTATCCCTACACCTAAGCCTGTTCTTGAGTGCGCACCATCAAAATCTAAGCCCAAATATCTCTCCTTCCTTACCTCATCAAGGAAGAGGGATTTTACCAAAATGAAGGTGTTGTAAATCCCTTCTTCCCAAACTTGGTGGGTCATATTGACATGATCGATAACACCTTTATTTTTGGTCTTTCCCGGGGAAAAAAAATTCTCATCACCTTTGATGACATTAACTTTTCTTTCTTTGTGAGGCTCTGCCAAGACTTGTTGAATGTGTTGTGATAACTCTTCTTTAGCCTATCTTGTTTCTTGTCTCTTTTCGAATTTCAAGACCTTACTCAGTGCTCAAGGTGTATTTCTTAGTGTCACTTCCTTTTCTTCCTCTAAAATATTGATCATGAGACGATATGCCCTTTCAGTTTACTTCTCTCGTTCCCCTTCCAGGTAAGTTCGGACATCGAGGGGAAATTCTGGTGAGACAAAGTCATCAATCTAATTACTTTGAAGATTATCTTTAAGGAATTCTTCTTCTTGTTTGAGAGAGGAGGCTAAGTTTTCTTATTTTTCACATGCTCTCTCTTGAGCCTCGAACAAAGTTGTAGGGATTCTCCCAATCAAATCACCATACAGATATTTCATGGTTGATATGTAATACTTGAGGATGGTATCTTTGGAAGGTCTTAAATATTAAGGGAAACATCTTACAAGGGTTTTAAACCTATCATTGAAATCCTTTATATTCTCCCCTAACATTCTCTTGCAACTGTGGAGTTGACTATACAAGGATTGGTAATCTTTATTCTTTCCAAATATTTTGGTGAAAATATCTTTAAAGAGGTCCCAATTTGCGATTGTTCCTGGGGAAATACTATCAAACCAATCCTTGGACTTTCTGACAAAATTTTAAGTGAATAGCTTCATCGGGATATGCTCATGTATCTTCAGGTGTAGTGAGATCTTCTCCTGAAAAGATGGGGAGCCACTCCTTGAAATCCTTTGGGAGTTTATGCGGAGATCCAGGCATCTTTTTTATGTCCAAGGGTTTTTGTGCCTCTTTCGCCTGCCGGTTCCATGTAGCATTTAGTGACATGGGTATGGGTGAGGGCATAGGTGTGGAGGTAGTAGGTGAGAATGGAGGGATATGAAAAATAGATGGACAATTAAAAGAAATGGGAGAGGTCATAGGACTAGACCTTTTGGGTGAGGCCTTATGACCTTTGGAATTTTTTTGGGGGGTCGGATTACTCTTATTTCGTACCATGGTGGAGTCACCAGACAAGATTTGGGAAAATATTATCGAAAAAGGTGGAAAGGGAACGTCTCTTGAGTGGAGTCATCGGGAAATATAAAGAAAAGGATTTGGGATATCTTTCCAAAGTGTCGTTAGAGTTCCGAGGAGGATTCAAAATCCTCCCTGGAAATGGCGCCAAAATGTTATCGGACAAGTTGTATGTTGGGAAAATATTGACCCAACCACCAATTGGAGACAACTAGGAGGGAACCTACCCACTATCACCTTAGGTAGGTGTCCTCGGCACTTTAGAGGTGAGGTAGTCACCTCAAGAGGGGAATCATGGTGACCCTAGGGGGAAATGAGATGGAAAAAAATAAGTATGAATGGATGTCCCTAGAGTTCAATTATATATGATATGAAGAGCTTGGGAAAGAGTCTTGAGAAGTTTCAAGGGTTTCCAAATGAGTTGAGTAACCTTCCAATTGTGAATACATGCCCAAGACACAAAGAAAACCAAGCATATAATGTAATATGTTAGTTGTACAAGCAATTTAATATTTCTGTCCCTAATTGCAGCAAAATTAAATGATATATATCAGCTCAATAAATATAACAAAGGATTCAATGTAAGTGCTAAGCATATGACAAATAAACAAGAGACAAAGCTAGTGAAAGCTAGCTCAACTCACCAATGATTAAGCAATAACTTTAGCACAAAAAGTATGTTTGAAACAATGGTTATTTATGTGATGTTATCCGCCTTATGGATATAGAAAACATAGATTAACAGAAGAAATGTAATCCACTCAAAACCACTTCCAACTAGCTAGATAAGTGTGTTAGGGTTAGTAGAGAGCTAGGGAAAAATTAGAGCTAAATCATAGGGTTAGTTTAGGAGTTATTAGGGGTTATGAGGTTAGTTTTMTACAGCCCTAATGGATGTAGGTTAGTTTTGTAACATAAGCAATAATTTATGGTTGAAAGGGGACGCATCAATGAGACAAGGGAGCCAAAGGCTCAAAGAACACTTTTCCAAAGAGACAACCTTAAAACTTGAAAATTCCATGTTTACCAAGGAAACAATTTATTTCTCCAATGAAACAAGTAAATGACCAGTGCCTTCAATAATTGGTTTAATGGAGTTAATCAAATAAATATCTATAGGTACTACCTCCTTGGGGGTGTAAATCCTCTTACTCCCCAAGGCATGTATCTCTAACTAGGGTTTAAGCTAAGAGGGTGTAGGCCCTTATACTTCTCTTAGAAAACCCTTGTTAAATCAATATATAAGTATAAAATGATGGAGAATATGGTGGGGGTGTATTCCCTTATACTTCCCACCTAGCTCTAACAAATTAACCTTGACTTGAATGACAAATGATAGCACAATGTAAAAAAAAAACTTACCAATTCAAGGAAAAAGCTAAGACAAACCACCACAATAGCTAGGAAATAGCCTTCCAAGGCTAGCGCATCACTTCCATCAACCAATAACCCAATATATATCCATAAACAAGATCACAAGAGAGATAACTAGCCAAAGAGGGTGAAAATTTCAGTCCAATGCCTCTCCAAATGGGAGAGTTATATGTTAAAATGAGATCTTATGATCTCTATTTATACCAAATGTCTCCAAAATAGTTTGTCCACATAATTTAATTGTAAACCACAAGACTAGGGGTAAACAACCCTAATATTTCCCCTTTACAAAAATAATATTAAACAATTCATCTTAAAATTTACTTTTACACAAATAGAAACCCTAACTTAAGATGATGTCGCCCCTTTAGGGGACATTTTGACACTAGGAGAAAGTCATTGTTGTTGGAGAAGTGTAGTTAGGCTTCCCAAAGACACATGTCAATCATACAAGTCATTTCTTCATGGTCAAAGCCTCATTCTCCTCAAAATGTCCTTGTGTCAATGAATAACAACCTYACCACCAAACCCTATCCCTCCTAGATGACGACATGCCTCGAAGGGTGATATTTTGCCTCTCCTAGGAAAAACGTTTGGCATGTGAGGGCTAGGTTATTCCGTCTACCATGTCTTCTAGGCCTCTGAAGGTATGTCTCTTTCATMTAGAATGTGGGCCCTTGACATCCACCTGTGGGCTTCAAGCCCCATGGAAGCCCAAGCTAGGCTTGTTCCTCCAAAATTGTCCACCAACTAGGTCATGGAAAGACAAATAAGCATGCCCTCCAAGGATGTCAAGTCAAAATATCATGATAAGTAAATCAAGTCAATAAATGAGCCACCTAAGCATGTCCATCAAATATTACCTTGTCAAACAATTAAGTTCTCAAAGACATTATGTGACTTGTCAAGCTTAGATATGGGAGGGTTGACTAGGTGTCCTATTGGGTAGATATTTCCCTAGGTCAAGGAGTGTTTCCAAGATATCCCTCTCTAAGCCATGTAAAGTGGATGAAGTGGTTAAAGATCAAGAATCAATGGGATTTGGGTTCATGACATACAAGGGGTTGTAATTTCACATTCATGGGTGCCTCTGTAGAGGGTGTGTGGCACCTTCATTTGCAATGCAATTTTTCCAAGCCCATCATTTTTCCATTCTTTGTTTCTTTCATAATTTAAGGAAAAGGTGAAGGCCATTGTCTTGATATGGTGTCTAGATATTGACAGCGTCACTCACAAATACCTAACTGAAATGAGAAGGTTGGCTCGTGATGAGAACCCCTTTCTCTCAACCATGTAACTAAGAGCCATTACCCTAGTTTAGTGACCAGATGATGGTAATGTCATACCACTATATATCCATGATCATGATAGGTCGGCTCGTGATGAGGCCTCATATCCTTCAACTAACCCTTTAAGCATTCATAATAATTATTCTTGTGGGTCCCCCTTTTCTCAAAGATAAGATTTTCATTGCTTTCTTGGGTGATCCCTAGGTGACGCATGTGGAAGGTTTATAAGTAGTATTTTATCCTTTACCCAACAACAATCCCTCTGGGCCTTCAACCCCTTCTTCCCATAGAAAGAGGGACAACCCCTTCTCTAGACAATACACCCTAAAATCCCAAGAGATCAGGAAATGGTGGTTTTAAGTCATGAAAAGGGGTAAGTATGATTGGAAATGGTACGATGTCTCTTCAAGGGAGTTCCTAGTAGAAAACCCATCATGAGGAAAGACCACTTTCTCGGGCACAATGTCAACCACCAAGGTGAAACAGGGAAAAAGGCATAATGTCCAAGCATATGTCATGAAATACAAAGCAGTCTAAGATACAACATACTCAAATTCCTCAAATATTAAAATGGCACTTACCATAATACCTGAATTGTACCTCATGGAAAACGTCATGTTGCCTTTTGAAAGCCATCGGGTGTGGTGGATGCCATCCAGAAAATCATGATCTTTGTGGTGGTGAGAAGGGTCTCCATTTGTGCAAGTGGACACTACTGGTCATGTAGTCTCTTGGCACTCCATATCTGCAACCCGAGGGCCTTGAGACATAATCTCCTTAGTTATCCCACAAAATGGGGATAACACACCTAAATTTTCATCTATTCACTAAGCTTATTGTTACACATTATTTTGGTCACCCTGGTAATGTTTCTGCAAGCATGTGTTCAGGATCTCAAAAGGATATTTTTCATGAGAAAAGTAATTGGTTTCTCCCTCTACAAAACTTGTTTTTAGAAGGATGTTGCAAGCTAAGAGTAATACACAGTGCGGAAATGTTTGATTTCCGCAGGTTGTCCTTAACCTAGCTTGCGGAATTTTCACAGGCTGCTCTATAGACAGGGTGTGGCGACATTTTAAGACTAAGAAAAGGGACGAAGTTCATGAAGGTTATAGAAGGGAATATTCTAGAATATGAAGTGGCATCCGTATGGTTGGGATCCTACTAGCTTCTCTAATTTGGTGGGATCATCCTAATCTCTTTAACCATCTCTCCTTCTCCTATATAATGATGGATTTCTCATGGAAAAGGCTAAGCAAAAAGAAAGCAAGATCAAGTAAGGAATTTATGAAGGAATAGGCTGAAGATTGTGTGAGGAATTCTATTTGAATTGATGCTTGAGATCTCCATTGTTTCATCAAGCCATTGTGGGTCATCTTCATGCAAGTTTGAAGCAAGTGTGTGTGTTGGAGCAAAGGGCCACTAAAAGGGAACCTTGAAACATCAAGGTGACTCGGTTGTATCTTCCACTTTTACTTAATATAATATGGTGGCATGTTTCTTTCCCATAAAATCATTCTCATTTTATTTGATGACTCATCACATGTATAGGTTTTCATTGAACACTCTATTGTTACTTTCACTTTGGTTGGTTTGTGTTCCATTGCAGGATCAATATCACAAGAGCACCGGAGCGAAGCAGGGACAACAAAGACATAAGGAAGCGATATTCAAAGGTATGTCACTCATCTCTTATTTGATCACAGGCATTTCCTCACTGTATCTCATATATAGCCTGCAAAAACCTTAGACACCCACACCCTAACTACTTAGACCAGTGCAAAAAATTTGCAACCTACCCCATAGCCAGCATGAAGAAACCTTTAATTCTCTCACTGTACCCTACTGCTAGGTTGCGACATTGCCTGTAAAATTTGTTGGATTGGGTCTTTTTGTCTTCTACTGCCCAGTTTTTCTTTGATCATCTGGGAGGAACTTTTGGAGCCTGTATTTGACTATTTTCTAAGTTTAAAGACTTGTCGTTGATTGGTTTTCAGGGATTGAAAACCCTTCTTTGTCATTTTATAAGTTTTTGCTTCTTGATTTTTATCAACAAGGATATAATCTCTGATTTTGAGATCCGAGTGCTTGATTGATGAAAGTCTTTGATCTGATTTAAGGTTTTGGATTGTTTACATTTTCTGGATTGCTTGTTGATTGGAAAGTCATTTTCATTTTAATTTAGTGAAACATTTTCTTGTCATCCTTATTTGTATATTCATTGAAAGTTTGATTTGGGTATTTGTTGAGTGTATTGATTTTTTTTGGTTACTTTTCCTTTCTTCATTATATCCCTGACTTGGTTTTGGAAAGGAAGAATTAAAGTCATCTATTTTTTGTAGTAATCATTCATAAGAAAATTTTGTGCATTCAATTTTTTTTTTACAAAAGAACAAATTGGAAAATTTCATTGCTTATGATTGTTTGAAATCGTCTTCATTCAAGAAAAAGGAATTATATTTCGTAGATTTCATGTTTTCCAAAGAAACACTTTCTCCCTATTGTACTTAGAGTTCATCGAACTTAAACATTGCATCATTCATCTCTTTTTTCATATTATTGGGTGAAGGTCTCATACAACATCAATTTCATCTCCATCTCCATCTCCTTCTTGCGTAAACAACAACCTCTAAAACACTGCGTAATTATAAAATTTAATTAGTAACTTTTATTTTCTAGGGCTCTTTCCATCAACATTAGCTAGGATATTGCTTTGGAATAGGTTGTGAGGCACACTCTCCAAAGCATAAAACACATTGTAGCATCTTGTGATAGGGAGTGTTCAAATCCATTGGCAACATTTTGTCTTGGGAAGCCCTTCTCACACAAGGGTCAAACCTGAGGTCGCGTTAAGGCTAGCAGAGTTACTCACCTTGCTTTGTTGGTCTTAGTGTAGAGACTACACGTATTACGGGGGTCACTTGAAGTTATACCCACAATTATGCATGGAAGCCTTTTGAGTTGATTTCAGGCTAGATACCTTGCCCTTGCGCGTGGATCGGACTGTCCACTATTTACCTAGGCATCACTGTTGATTTTGGTAACCTTAGTAGACTATATTTTTAGGGTCTTACATGAGGTGGATGTGGAGGGGAAAGTCTTCACGGTACCTGGAATCGACGTTGGCCAAACTCACTCGGGCTCCTTGGAAGGTATACCCACGATTATCTGTGGGACCTTGCACCAGGGTGTAAGTCCGTTAAGTAGGTCCTCAACATAACTTTCCCCCCCCCGCTCTATCCTAGCCCCTTCTTGTCTTGACTTCACGACATTGGATTTCATCACCAACTAGTGACTTCAAAATAAGAAGGTTTGTTTTCCTAGTTTGATTTCTATATTTGATTAGCGAGTGTTGTTCATTTACGTAGTTGGCCATAGATTTTTTTCGTAAAATATTTGGTTCCGCGAACATGGACCTTCCACGTTGCTCATGTAGGATGCAACGACTATCCCTGGAAGATTCGTAGGGTTATCAACCTTTGCCGAATAATTCACCGGAGGGCTCTCCTCAACAAAGCGAGGTCCAGGACACCGTAACCTCACAAGAGGAAGGTTCTACCTCTTTAGAAAGTTTCTGGATTATTTATGATTCTCTAGAGGCTTTCCGTATACCTCCTGGATATGAGAGACATATTCTCCGATTGAATTCATTGGGATAAATTGTTGTTGACACTTATGGAATACCAATCGAACCCCATACAGGCCCTAGAGCCGAGAATCCACTTTGGACTACTGACATATTTAGAAGTCTGCCTTGCATGGTGCGGGACCTTTACGGCTCAGGGGCAAGTGTTGATATACATGTTGTCTCCCAACTTCCTGAAACGTCTGTTACCTACTCGATATCCTTAGACCATTTTTCTGGTACAACTAGCAACATCACCGTCGTTCCAGACACACAGTCAGTTGGTCCTAGCTCGACTTTTTCTCTCCAGATGGCACATGCTACTATGGTCCCACACGCTATGACTATTCCCACAAAAATTGTGGTGGTTAAACAAGATCCCATTGTTATACCACTTTCGTCTAAACCTATCTCGTCGCTTCCTCCTGGGTACCAAGCTTTGAATCCTTCCATTGTCGTCCCTGCCCAGGTTCCATCCAGATTTTCTAGACTTTTTGTTCCACCCGGATACAATGTTGCTACCGATTTTTTCCTACACCTTCCCAGGTCCTCTCCGGATGGTCTTATCCACCTTTTCCTAGGGGATCTAGCCCTAGTGGCTCCAATCCAATTGGGAGCACCCATCACCCGTTCATTTCTGGTTACCAAATTCCCGTTGGAGGGAAATCTCATGTTGGAGGCTATCCTCCACTTGGAGAACAACCTCAGGTTGGACTCTATAACGCATTGTATGGATAGAACACATCTGGATCACTAGCCCAACTTTGGAACCTCCTTGCGCAAGGAAATCCACAATCATCTGGGGGGAAACAACCTCAAGTCAACTCTTTTGTTCCCCCTCACTCGGGCCAGTCATATCTGGGTTCTTTGAATCCCACTTGGGTTCCACACATTCACTCTAGCGTCCCTTTTCAAGGGAACATTTCCAACCAACCCAACCCCATGGGCTACATGCCTCCACATCCACGT
>SNQJ01S0036327.1:50335-61114 GCA_010110895.2 Picea sitchensis
GTATTAAAAGTTAATTAATTGATTAAATCATTAATTTATTCAAGTCAGTTAATTATTGAATTAATTATATTTTATCATTTATTTATTTATCCCTTTTGAATTCAGAAATGTAACATTTAATAAATTAATTATTTCATTTTTGGTTGGGGTTGGTATGAATTTATGGCAAAGGATAAGGTAGATGGGAAATTAATGATTGGAATGATTCGAGAAAGAAGGATAATGAAGAGGGGGTTGGACTTGGGAAGGGGGATGATTATTTTGAGGGGGAAAGGGAGAAACTAAAGAGAGGAGAAAGGCAATTTTTTTTTGGAGAGGAAGGTTGCAAAACATTTTGTGGGGTTTTACTAGTGTAATGGTGTTGTTGGGATTTTGGTCCAGGGGTCCAGGAAATTTGATTTATTGGAGCTAGGGAGCCGAAGAGGCTCTATTCCTAGCTAGCTAGGAGGAATCAGTTTCAGGCAAGTCAAAGGGACAAACTTCTTCACAATCAGGAAAGTCAAGGGGCAAACTTCTTCACCAGTAGGTATTTCACTAATATCACTTATTACTATTTTTTTGTGAATGAAAGTTAAGAAAAGTACATATGTATGTCTTGAAAAAAAATTGTTTTAGGTGATTGAGATCTAACTGTTTGTTTATTTTACTAGAACAGAACCATAAATTATATTTTTCTTCAATGATAACCGAAACATAGATTAGATGACATGTAAAGAAAAATACTAAGTCAATTAGATAATATATAATGAATTTATTGTTAAAATCATGAATCCCTGGGTAGGGGGCACTACAATTTTCCCTTTCTCCTTCCACATATTATCCATCATATTACATATTTCTAACTTAGCAGTCTAGGACATACCTCTTGGTCTTAGGAATTGTCACATCAAATAGAGGTTAATGTTGTCCCCGCCATGGTTGAACTTAGCCTAAAGTGTAAAAATTAAATGAGTTATTGAAAGTTAGAAGATGTCACTTGTAAGTTTACCACTTAAAGACACATATATTGAGGCATGACTCATTAGTATAGGTGGGTTACTTGCATTGGGATCCATGCACTATGCCTCAAGATCTATGTACTTGCATTGGAATCTATGATATTGCATTGGGATCTATGATACTATCCTGGGATCTATGTACCATGCCTCAATATCTATGTACTTGCATTGGGATATATGATATTGCATTGGGATTTGTGATACTACCTTGGGATTTGTGTATCGACATATGGACATGTATATCTTCATTGGGATTTGTGATATTTTCTTGGGATTTGTGACACTACATTCTTATATGTGTATCTTCATTGGGATACATGTACTTTCATTGGGATATGTGTCACTGCAATGGGATCCACGATAGTGCATTAGATAGTGTAACACAAACTCCACATCATCATATGTACCACCTAGATCATATATGGGGGGCACACTTGTTTTCTTAGAGTGATTCCTGCACACGTGTGGCTTGTTGAGTTGGTTGCACCTTTTGGACCACACATGTGAGGTGGTTGGAGTCAGAGGTTGCCACACTAATTTGGACCATTTCTTGTGGTAGTTGAGGTGGTTGTTGAGTTGGTTAGAACATTTTTTGAGGGTGGATTAGCTTAAGGAGAAGTTATATTTTGACAGAGTGTGCATAATTTTGCTAGACCAATGCCATTAGATGTAGAATGATCACAAAGTTTCCAAAATGTGTTCATAATAGAAACTCAAGAAAAAAATGATATATTTATGGCATTTTTAAAGAAAATTATCATTGCATTTTGACCTCTTGATGTCCCAATTATTGGACTTGATGCCATGCATGTGAGTAGTTGGAACACTCTTTGGAGGGTGTACTAGCTCTTGGACCATTTACACTTGCTAGAGGTGGTTTTGACCATGATTTTGAAGGGTGCCCACTTGTTTGAGGAGTTGTTTATGTAAGCCCACATTATTATATTGTATTTTGACTATCATCTCTAGTTTGTTAGAGAATTGATATTTTGAGGCTAGGAGGTTAGATATCTATTCTATTTTATTAATGAGGTTGTTAGGTTATCTTCCTATAGAAAGAGCCTCTTCTTTATTTGTAAATGGGTTGGAGAATAATTGGAAAGAATTCCTATCTCACTTTTGCTCAAGTTATCTCACATTCTAGTCTTTGTCTTAAGGAATATTGTCCAGGGAAAATTGGAGAGTTTGTTTATTGTAGGTTTCTTGGAAGAAAGAGCTAATACAAGGCCAAAGGAGGAACACCATGCTACATTAGAGGAACATATAGAGGTATAATTAAGTCATGCCCTATAGTACTTAGTAATTTACTCTTTAGATATATTGCATTGAGCTTTGAACATCTTTGATTTCAATTTTTTGTTTTTAGACTAGAAGTAGAGGTTGCCTTGTGTTACTTAGAAGTGGATTCAGATAGGACCCTTCTCCCCAAGAGCTTGACACATCCAAGTGTCTTACTTTGGGGGATTTCAATGCACACTTAATTGTTGTTTGTAAACCCCAATATTTGATATGTGGACATAGCCTCAAACAATACTAAGTGTGTTTCCATAGTCCAAGTGGAGGAAGGTACTGGTCTTACTGTTAATATTATGGTAGCTTCAAGAGGTATGAACCTCTATTGTGACCTATGACGAGATTAGAATATTTCGGAAGGAAGCAAATAAGTAAAGGAAACCCTAGACAAGATGTCGACTGTAGAAATATAATTAATACGAATTAATTAGTACCCAAAAGGAAAAGTCGGCCCCAGTAAATCTGCCAGAACCACTATAAATACAGCGCGCCAGTCTCTCATTTGACACATTCTCATAATTGCAGAGAGCCAGTTGTGTGCACCACAGTTGCCAGTTTTGTGCGCAAGTTTCTGGGGAAGGTGTTGCGCCAGTTTCTAGGTGGGACTATTTGATCAGCTTTGGTTTCTATTCTTGCTTGGTGCAATAGCCTTGTTTGGATATTGATTGCTACCAATATTCTTCTTTGTCAAGGTCAAGGTGCTTGAAGGGTGGCTTCAGCCTATGGTTGGGTGACAAGGGTATTGTCAATGGTAAAACGAGCACAATCTTTCATATTCTAACAAGTTATGGGCCCACACCTCCTTCATTCAGTCTAAACGTTGGAAGGAAGCATAGCCGCTAGGATATTGAGCTTGTTGAGGAATTGTCACTAGGGTTACTAGCAGGAGCAGCTTCCAAAGACACTGCCACTAGGGTTACTAGCAGAAACAGTTGCAAAAACCCTAAATCTCAGATCCACCACCTTGTGATGGAGCATCTCGCTCAAAAAGAAGATATTCAGATATGCCCTAACTCAGTGCACCTTTTGGCTCTCTCAGAAGACATAAATGACGAAGTTAAAGTTTTGGATCAAGGCATGACCAG
The DNA here is from genome assembly GCA_010110895.2 of Picea sitchensis. Lineage (NCBI taxonomy): Eukaryota > Viridiplantae > Streptophyta > Pinopsida > Pinales > Pinaceae > Picea > Picea sitchensis. Next base: position 53,712 of record SNQJ01S0036327.1, read on the forward strand.
TTACGAGTCAACCGAAGACATGAGTGAAATGATCAGCCTTTCACACTACTCAGCACTTACTGGAACAATTGAAGATGACATGTGGATAATCGATAGTGGAGCTTCTAGGCACATGATGGGAGATCAAGACAGACTCAAAAATCTAAATGAGAAGAAGACCTCATACAAGGTAGAGCTTGGAGACAAAACCACCTAGCTCGTAGAAGGATTTGGACAAGCCTCCATCAAAATGAAAACAGGTAACTATATTCACTCAAGCAATGTTTTATATGTACCTGATTTAGAAAAGAATCTTGTATCGATATCTTGCCTAGAAGACAAGGGAAACATAATAGATTTTGTGGATGGAAAGGTGTTATCATGGCATAAAGACTCCAACATAGATAATTCTAGGGTTATTGGAAATTGTGAAGGAAATCTGTATAGACTACTAGAACAAAATGAAGAATCTCTTATACACAATGAAGTCAACCCCAATGAGCTTTGGCACATAAGGTACGCTCACATTAACTATCAAGCATTACCCTTTCTCAAAAAGATGGTTGAGGGAATACCAGAGTTGCAGTCTACACATGAAGGAATCTGCAAAGGATGTGCTCTTGGGAAGAATATCAAGAAACCATTCCCAAGCAGCAACAACAGATCTAAGGAGATTCTAGATCTGATACACTCAGATGTTTGCAGTCCGATGCCAGTAAAATCTCTAGGAGGATCTTCCTACTACGTAATCTTCATAGATGAATATTCAAGAAAGACTTGGCTATATCTACTAAAGACAAAAGACGAAGTACTCAACAAGTTTCAAGAGTTCAAAGCCGAAATAGAAAACCTCACTAATAAGAAGATCAAGACACTAAGAACCGATAATGGTGGAGAATACACATCAAAGGAATTCATTGCATTCTACAAATCGGCAGGGATTAGGAGGGAGCTAACTATTCCTCATAATCCTCAAAAAAATGGTGTAGCAGAAAGAAAGAACAGATCCATTGAAGAAACCGTAAAATCCTTACTAAATGATCAAGGTCTATCCATGTTCTTATGGGGAGAAGCAGTAATGACAAGAATATATGTGCAGAATAGAAGTCCTCATCGTATATTGAAGGACATGACACCAGAAGAATCTTTCTCAGGTAAGAAACCCAATGTGGAAAATCTAAGAATATTTGGATGTCTTGTTTACTCTCACATTCCCAAGGACAAGAGGAATAAACTAGAACCTTCAAGAAAGAAATGGATATTCGTGGGATACAATGATTCATCCAAAGCTTATAGAATATATATTCCAGAACAACACAAGATCAAAGTCAGCAGATATGTAACATTCAATGAAAAGATGGCCTTCAAGAAATCCATAGAAGAAACTATAGAAGAAGAAGAGATTGAAGAACTTAACGAAGAAAGCACAAAAAACAAAAATGATGAAAAAGGAACTACCTGATCATCCTATGGAGCCATGTGAAAACATTAATTTAGATATCGTACCTAAGACCAAGAAAAGACCAGCATGGCTTGAAGCTACCTTACAAGACGCCGAAAGACTCAAGGTTCTAGAAGGAACACTAAGAAAGAGTAAAAGACCTAAAAGATTCTCAAGTTATGCAACATACATGACGAAGCTTCTAGATGAAGAACCTACCACATTCTCGAAGTAGTTCAAAAGGAACAATGGAAAGAAGCTATTATGAAAGATCATCAATCCATTATGAAAAATGAGGTATGGGAAATTGTACCTAGACCTAAAGAAAAATCGGTGGTAACTTCAAAATGGGTATACAAGATCAAACATACATCGGACAGAAGCGTGGATAAATACAAGGCAAGATTCATAGCCAGAGGGTTCTCCCAGAAGGAGGGAGAAGATTATGATGAAACCTTTGCTCTGGTGGCTAGATATACTTCCATCAGAGCTATCATATCTCTTGCCGCTTCCATGGGATGGAACTTACATCATATGGATGTAAAGACGGCCTTCCTGAATGGAGCAATTGAAGAAGAAGTATATATTGAACAACCTCAAGGGTTTCAGGTACATTCCAGAGACACTCACATTTTCATATTAAAGAAAGCTCTATATGGACTCAAGCAAGCTCCAAGAGCTTGGTATGCTAGAATGAACAACTATCTAACAATACTTGGTTTCTCCAAGAGTCATACAGATCCAAACCTTTATTACAAAGTCGTGGACAATGCACCTGTGATTCTACTATTATATGTTGACGATATATTCATAATAGGTGAAGAGTCTCTTATTATCCAGTGCAAGAAGGAATTGGCTTTTGAATTTGATATGAAATATCTAGGTCTCATGCATTATTACTTGGGACTAGAGGTATGGCAAAAGCGTGGTGAAGTATTCCTTGGACAAGGAAAGTACGCAATAAAGATCCTTCAGAAGTTTGGAATGATGGATTGTAAGTCCATGGACACTCCTATGAATGAAGATATAAGAAAAGTGAAAGTTTTAGATTCTGATCCAGTAGATCCATCTCTATATCGACAACTAATTGGGTCATTGATGTATTTGGTAAATACTCGACCAAACATCTGCTTTGCCATGAATACACTAAGCCAGTTCCAGGTGGAACCAAGACATGAGCATTGGATAGATACAAATCATGTATTAAGATATATTCGTGGAACAATAAACTATGGTTTGAGATATACCGCATCCAGTGATATACAACTTCATGGATTCATAGACTCAGATTGGGCAGGAAGTGTAGAAGACAGAAGAGCACTTCAGGTATGTGTTTCATCTTGGGCTTCGCTATGATATCTTGGGGCAGTAGGAAACAGAAGTCTGTCACACTCAGCACAACAGAAGAAGAGTATATCGCAGCATGTGAAGCATGCATTGAAGCAATATGGTTAAGGAAGTTAATCTCCTATTTATTTGATCAGATTCCAGAATCGACCATAATACATTATGATAATCATAGTTGTATAAGATTATCAGGACATCTTGTATTTCATGAAAGGTCGAAACACATTGAGATCAAATAATACTTTATTCGAGATAAAGTCCAGGAAGGAGAGGTAAAGCTCGAGTATATCCCCACTGACGAGCAGACAACAAACATTCTAACAAAACCTCTATCCAGAATAAAGTTTGCATATTTCTGAGAGAAGATGGAGATCGTGGAAATAACTCCCTTAGCTGAAAGGGAAGACTCTCTAGGTTAGGAGGGAGCACTAAAAATATTATTGAAACATTTATCTTTGTAATTGAAAAATAGTCCAGATTGGACAGATTCTTTCCTATTCGGAAAGTGGATTGAGATTTCTGACGGACATTGATTTCCCATTGTGGTTAACGTGGGAAATGGTCCAGATTGATGATGTATCATAGACAACGACTTCCCATTGTGGTTAACATGGGGAGTGGTCTAGGGCAGTCTCTCTTCTTGAGGGTTACTCAAGAAGACTGGCCCGCCTCGCCGGACAACTATTTCTCATTGTGGTTAACATGAGGAATGGTCTGTTTTGGAGGTTGATACAGAAAAATATTTTCCTCTTGTGGTTAACAGAGGAAATGGTCCAGACAATCATTCCTTAGGGTTTATACATTCTCTCCAGGGTGCACTTTGATTAGTGTAGGAAGAATGGCCCAAGGTGGGGAATGGTCCACAGGCTCAACAATCATGGATAGACATTCCTTAGGGTTTATACATTCTCTCCAGGGTGCACTTTGATTAGTGTAGGAAGAATGGCCCAGGGTGAGGAATGGTCTAGGCTCAGAAATCAGAAACAATCATTCTTCCTTGTTTGAGAAGAATAGGGCAGATAGACCATTGTTGATGTTCTATACTGAGGGCAAATATTCTTTCAGATCTCACAGATGTGAGTGAAAGATTGACCCAAATGGTTCAGTTTATTTTAACAGTATTTTCTATGAAGGTTGTCATCAGATGATTGTTATCGAGACTGCCTGTCTCCAAACAATAGAGATATACTACTGTGGTGGATATGTTCCACTGTTTGTGACTATGTGTCACGATTTGAGTAGTTGTGTACTACCGTGGATAGACACAGTGGTGTTCTATCAATTGATATTGTACTAGTTATCATAGGAGATTATTCAGCTAGATAATAATGACGGTGCTTGTGATACTACCAGTTGAATGGTCTGTTTGTGCTCAAGACCATACCTCTCTAGCTAGGAGGGAGTGTTAATATTATGGTAGCTTCGGGAGGTATGAACCTCTATTGTGACCTATGACGAGATTAGAATATTTCAGAAGGAAGAAAAAAAGTAAAGGAAACCCTAGACGAGATGTCGGTTGTAGAAATATAATTAATATGAATTAATTAGTACCCAGAAGGAGAAATCGGCCCCAGTAAGTCTACCAGAACCGCTATAAATACAGGGCACCAGACTCTCATTTGACACATTCTCATAATTGCAGAGAGCTAGTTGTGCGCACTGCAGTTGCTAGTTTTGTGCGCAAGTTTCTGGGGAAGGTGTTGCGCCAGTTTCTGGGTGGGACTATCTTATCAGCTTTGGTTTCTATTCTTGCTTGGTGCATTAGCCTTGCTTAGCTATTGATTGCTACCAGTATTCTTCTCTGTCAAGGTAAAGGTGCTCGGAGGGTGGCTTCGGCCTATGGTTGAGTGACAAGGGTATTGTAATTGGTAAAACGAGCACAATCTTTCATATTCTAACACTTACCCCTTTTCCCAACCATAAAATTTTAAGGCCAAAATTTTTCCTTTTTTTTCTTGTCTCGTGTAATCTAGGGTCTTAATTGGCATTCATCTCCTGATTTAGATTGCATATCAAGTTTAAGAGATTAATTTTTCATATGTCACTAAGTAAACTGGAATATTCTTGCAAGTTGTTTTCCTTTTTATTGCTAGTTCTAGATTGATTTGCATAATTTTTGTTTGATTGGCTACTATAACATCTTAGAAGAGAAATAACTTGGAACTGACACATTGATTTCACTTGTCTTGAATAGATCTAATGTCCAAATGCCACAAAAAGCTATATCGATGCACTAATTAGCTCAATGACTTGTGGATTGCAGCCTTTCTTTCACCTCTATTCTAGCTAATATACTTTCTGCATTATGGAATTACAGTATATCTAACACACTTAATTTTCAAATCTGAAGTGGATCTAATGTTTAAACAACATTAAGCGCTGAATTGATGCATGAATAGGCCTAACATCTTATGGATTAACACTCTTTCTCTAAATATTTTGTTGGCTGGTATAATTTATGCATTAGAGGGTTAGTCACAGATCTGTAAAACAATCTTAAATGTTGCAAATAAATCAGTTTTGACAATTAGTGAGAAATTTGTGTCTCTTTGCATACATTTCACTTTCTCTCTTGTCAAAACTTCTTTATTTACTTGCTAATTGTTTATGCTACAATGGTTTAATTGTTGTTCATGAAGCAACATGATATCTAAATACACAAGTGATATCTCTTTAAAATGAATTAACACTTCAAGAACCTAATGACACGCATGGTTATGTTAATATTTAGATGATGGTTCATGGATGGTGATGAATTGGACTAATCCTGTTTTAACACTTAAATCCTAAAGAACACAATTGACTTGGAAGCACTCTTTAAATATTGAAGAATTACACTTTTCATTACTTGGTGAATACATTCCTTAGTATAACTTATGTTTATTGAGCAATTTCCTTGGAAGACATTTTTAGTGTTTTGAGTAAGGAATTAACCCACTCAATAATCACATCTAAGCATTGTTCATATTGTTATCTCTCTTATGTGTTTGATCAATGGAATGTGTCTACAATGATTCTCAAACTTGAAAATTCATAGTACTTGTCCAATATTTCTTATATTACACTTCTCATTTAATCTTGGAGTAATGTTGTGGCATAACTTGGCAAGTAACCTTTTATGGTTTAACCTCACATGCACCACTTTAACACATTAAGGATCTTGTAAACTTAAATTTTCATGGAATGTTCTTTGATGGGTTAACTATCTTAATTAATACATGGGCATAATATTTTCCTTGATGTCATTCAATTTTATGGTGTATTGTGAAGTTGGGATCTCTTTCTAAGCAAGTTACACACTAAGCTTCACACTTCATAATCTTAAGAAAAAATTTCATGCTTCATAACATTGGATCACATAATTTAAGCACATTTACTTGTTTGGATAATCATATCAATATATGTTAATTTTATTGTCTCATGCTACAACGCTTTGGCCAGGTTGATCTTTAGGAACACCCCCTAGGCTAGGATCCCTTCTCCTTAGTCTAAAATGAGGGGCAAGGCCACTGATGTGTCAATGGTTGGATTTCCTAGTAGTTTCCTCTAGGTACTTACATTTATGGTTTTTCCACGTAGTGAGAGTTTGATCAACAACAAGACCTATTACAGCTTATGGTAGACACCTATTACAACTTGGGAAATCTCACAAGTTGTTGAAATTGAATGACCTTTCTCACTTCCTAGACTCTTTCTATGTCACATGCTTCCCCCATGGAGAAGGGGCTAGCATGGTAGATTATGTCATGACCCACTAGGACCTACTTCCCTTTATTCACCATTTCTCGGTTACCCCCATTCCCTAAGCTAACCATGCTCTTCTCTATTTTTCCCTCCAAGTTGATCCTCCCCCTCCATTTTGATGATGGGTATCCGAACACTTTCTCATCTCAACTCCGCCAGATGCTTCCCTTTGAATCATAGTTCTCTTCCCTCAAATCAGTCTCCATTAGGTAAACTAGTCTCTCATCCACCATTTGGAAAGAAACCCTCAAGTCATATCCCCACGTCATTAAGTCCACTTTCTATTCTCTTAGACCCATTTCTTGCCCCATGAATCGATGGTATGACACATATTGCAAGACACTCCTCAGCCAACTTTGACATGCATTCTCACACAATCACCCCTCCTACACATGCTTGAAGCTTCCTATTTCCGCCTCCTCTACCACAGTAAATGCATCTTCATCTCACATAGGAGAAGTGAATTATGCACTTCCCTCATCCATTCTCCCAAAATCTTCTGGTGCACCATCTCCCCCCATCACTCCCACCTATTTCTTGATCTAGACCCATGCTCCATGTTATACCATACCTCCACTCTATTGGATTTTCAATGAGCTATGGCTCATGTATCCTCTTTAAATTTTTTGTTTAACTATTACTTGAACCATAACTACTGCAGCAAACCAAGATAAAAAAAAAGAATAATCATGCACAAGAACACAAGAAGTATCCTGGGAAACCCTTCTCAACAAGGGAAGAAAAACCAACCAATCCTTTGCTATATTCCTCAAGAGAAAGACCTCCCACACCATCACCAAACCTAGCACACAAGAGGGTGTTGTAATTCTCATAATTTCAGACCACAACTTCTGAAATCATGAGATGACACAATGATAAGTGTGTTTCCTCA
>SNQJ01S0036327.1:61164-77075 GCA_010110895.2 Picea sitchensis
AAACCTAGCACACAAGAGGGTGTTGTAATTCTCATAATTTCAGACCACAACTTCTGAAATCATGAGATGACACAATGATAAGTGTGTTTCCTCAATGGGGATTCACATTTATTTATATAAGACTTGTCACATCAAATGATGTGTCTATTGGCACAATAGGGCCGACATCAATAACTCAAAATATAATTAATAATTACCATATTAATTATATTTTATATTAATTATATTTTACATTAATTATATTTTACATTAATTATATTTTACATTAAGGTGGGGCCAACCTGTACCCTTTACATAATCAATAGGGATATAGGTAAGTCTGACTCTTGAACAATATAGCAAGGAATCACATACACCCACTAGTGCTCAGCCACTAGGGGCACATCCATGTGTGCTTAGCCACATGGATGTCTCTCTATATCATTGTGTCTCATAGGAGAACCACATTGACTATTGCTCAACCACTAGAATCATGTTCACCTGTGCTCATCAACAGGCACGTCCAACTCAATAGATCTTCTTTCCCACTGCATTACACAGGAGAGTCATCTAGAGTTCATCATCTCAACTCTCTGCTCAGAGGAGGCTAATACATCGTCTTCATCTCTGTCTCATAATGATGCACCTAGCTCATGGGAATTCACATGTTCACCTTGTCCTCAACCACATGCACATCCAACTCAGCAGATCTCCTTTCTCACTGTGTTACATAGGAGAATCATTTGGAGTTCTTCTCAACTCTCTGTAAGGAGGAGGCCATCACTATGTTCCAACTCTGTCTCAGATAGGAACCACACAACCAACTCAAGGGCTCTCTCTCATGTCTGTGTCTTGGAGGATGTCTCACGCAACTGTAATCATCAACACTCTCTCTCAGCTAGGGAGGAATTCTCCATTAGGCCAAGTCTTACACGAAATTATTTGAACTTTGTCTTGGCTGTAATCATCAACACTCCCTCTCAGCTAGGGATGTAATCTTCACCAAGCTAGTTTCTCACAAAAGTACTCGAACATCGTATTGACAAGCGATTTGGTGAAGATATCTGCAATCTGCTCATGTGTAGGAAGATACTGCATGTGTATTGTTTTCTTCTGCAACATGTCTCTGATATAATGATATTTTATCTCAATGTGTTTCGATCTATCATAGAACACAAGGTTCTCAAAGAGATTCACATAACTCCAGTTATCACAAGTAAGAATAGGATCCATCTCATGATCAAATAAATCTGTCAGAAGCCACATTGCTTTGCAGACTTCCACACTCAATGCTATGTACTATGTTTCTGCGGTACTCAAGGCCATAGAGCTTTGTTTCCTTTTGCACCAGGAAACCATGGTAGACTCCAAGGTAAAATAAAAACCGGATGTGCTCTTTTGGTCCACTGTAATCTTTACTCAATTTGTATCGGCATATCCCTGCAAACTCAAGTTCACACTGAAGGCATATCTCATGCCATATCCAACTATACCTGGTATATATATCTCAATACATGCTTTACTGTTATCCAATGAGTCTGTCTCGACTGAGTCATGGATTAACTAAGCACATTCGCTGCATAGCATATATCAGGTCCAGTGTTAACTAGATACATCAATGATCCAATCAGTTGTCAGTACACATGTGGATCAATCTTGTCTGAATCATCATTATTTATTTTTCATCAAATCCACCACCATAGGTGTAGACATGGATTTGCATTATGTCATACAAAACTTCTTTAATATCTCCATTGTATATTTTCCTTGACTTAGGAAAAGTCTCATTGGTCCTTTGTCATACTTCGTGTCCCAAGAAGTAGTGCATCATACCCAGATCCTTCATCTCGAGATTAGAAGTCAAATCTTGCTTGTAACAACACAACTTCTTGAATAAGTCATCAAAATCAGGTTCTCATCACCAATAATGTAATAGTATAGGTTTGGCTCAACAACACTCTTGCTGAAACCCAAACTTCATCACGAATCCATATGTCTGATGTAGTTTCCAACTCATGGATGGTAGTATAGATGAGAGTGCATCGAGCTACTGGATCAATATGTCTCATCATAGTTCATTCCCTCTGCTTGTGAGAATCCTCTAACTACAAGTCTCGTTTTTGTATTTCTCGACACTTCCATCAATTGCATGTCTTTCTTCCTCTTGCAGAGTTTGTCAAACCCAGACAGGCCTTTTATGGCCTACTGTAAAGTCCCTGGAAATATCAACTGGATCAATTGTATCAATGGTTGTCTCCCTCTGAACTGTTGAGGGGGAGAAGGTATTTGTCTTTTCCTTCTTCTCAAATAGTTTTGAATCCCTCTGAGTCGAGTGACTCCCTCTGAAGTCTTGAAGGAAAAACAACTTCCTTTGTTGTTAACCTGCCTGGAACAAGGAAACAAACGAAAGGAAACAAGACAAGAATATTTCCTAGAGGAGACTCATGAGTACATCTCTAGAATCAAGACAATTTAAGGATTGTTGTCACAGTTACAACAGTTACTTGTAATGTCACATGATAATTTAAAACAATCAAACATGGAGTCTTCACTTCCAGTGTGTTGTTCTTTTGAATGCAATGAGACTTCTTTGGGGCCATGATTGCACCAAGGGTTCCTTCCTCCTGCAAGTACCCTTACGTCAATGATGCAAATAATATGAATATATATACAAGTGCATACCTGAGAGTGTACACCAATAGAGGTTTTGCTTGTTTGTCAATGTCATGATGATCAATGAAATTCCTCGCTTGTTTTCTTTGTAGCCACCTATACCACACAAGTTTCAGACATATTAGTAATTCTGCCCTTTTGTTGGTGGTTTAACTTGCTATAACTGTTTTAGTTTATTCATAACGAAACCTCAAATCTGTGCCAAACGTTTGTCCAAGTATGCAGCCCTAGTGCAGGCCCTAATGTGCCCTTGAAGTATGCGCCGAGATAAAGATGTATGCATGTTGTCCTTGCTTCAGATTTCCCAGAATTCTCCCTTAGGACAGGCCTATATACAACTTGCCTTTATTACCTCAGATTAGCCTCAAAGTAGGCCTCAAAACAAACCTGAATTTACCTCAGGAATTTGGCCTAAAGACAGACCTGGAACAAACTCAGAAAATGTGCCTTGCTTGCCTTGGATATAAGCCTCTTAGTTGTCTGCTTAGAAGGTTAATATTTTAGCCTTAGAACATGCCCACTCTATCACAAAACTTGGTCTTAAATCGGCCTCAAAATCTGTCATAGATCTGCAGTTGGGGTTCTTCTATGGCATCCCTGTTCTCTGTTGCCAACACCTTTCTTTTCCATTTTGAGACTGATCCTACAAGGTAATTGGATAGAACCAACAGTGTTTTCCTAGCCGAGTGACTGATAAAATCGTTTTCCATTATCAGGAGAACAACCAAAAGCTTATGGCGTAGGAAATCTGAAATGCAACCATGTCCTCTGTGACTGTGCAGAGAAAGATCTTGAATTGAAAGCACTGGAATTAGTTCATTAACTTTTGTGATCATTGGCCATTGATTTAAAAGATTCTCTCCTTCCACTTCACCATTCTTTGAAGCAATAATGTATGCATCTGCAATATGTAAATAAACATCTGCACACTCGTCACTTTTAAAATGGCATGTTTTTAGAATGTTACGAAGAAGTTCCATAAACCGTGAAGCTGAAATACAACTTCTCTTCAAGCAAGTTGAACCAACAGACAAATTTGAACACCAATTTTCCTTTGTCAAGTACCTAAGCAACATTTGTATCAATAGTACCAGTACTAGAGCATATCCAATCAACTGTGTATGAGTCAAATATGTTTGCCACATCACATAATAGGTGAACCTCTAGGTTAGAACAAACACCCTTCAGACAAGTCCATAGCAAGTAAAGAAAACTTTTCCATTTTGGTTGCGACTTCTTCAACCAGGCCTACGGCTACTCTAACCTCACCACAGTTTTAAAGGGAGGTCCGACCTCAACCTTTACTACTTAAGGAGGGGACCAACCCTAATTTTTTACCACAGAAATATAAGAGAGAGGGTTTGGTCCTTCCCTTGTACTGGTGGTGGGGTACTTAACAGCTCAAAATCCCACAACATTCTTTTTCAATGTGAAGATGGTCATCTTCAGGACCTACTCTGATACCATGTTGGATTTTCAATGAGCTATGGCTCATGTATCCTCTTTAAATTTTATGTTTAACTATTACTTGAACCATAACTACTGCAACAAACCAAGATCACAAGAAGAATAACCATGCATAAGAACACAAGAAGTATCATGGGAAACCCTTCTCAACAAGGGAAGAAAACCCATCTAGTCCTTTGCTATATTCCTCAAGAGAAAGACCTCCCACACCATCACCAAATCTAGCACACAAGAGGGTGTTGTAATTCTCATAATTTCAGATCACAACTTCTGAAATCATGAGATGACACAATGATAAGTGTGTTTCCTCAATGGGGATTCACCTTTATTTATATATGACTTGTCACATCAAATGATGTGTCTATTGGCACAATAGGGCCGACATCAATAACTCAAAATATAATTAATAATTACCCTATTAATTATATTTTATATTAATTATATTTTACATTAAGGTGGGGCTGACCTGTACCCTTTACATAATCTAATGCTGACTCTTGAACAATATAACAATATAACAAGGGATCTAATGCACCCACTAGTGCTCAGCCACAGGGATGTCTCTCTATCTCACTATGTCTCACAAGAGAACCACACTCACTAGTGCTCAACCACTAGGATCACATTCACCTGTGCTCATCCACAGGCACATCCAAATCAACAGATCTTCTTTCCCACTGCATTACACAAGAGAGTCATCTAGAGTTCATCATCTCAACACTCTGCTCAGAGAAGGCTAATACATTGTTTTCATCTCTGTCTCATAACAATGCACCCAACTCATGGGAATTCACACATTCACCTTGTGCTCAGCCATAGGCATGTCCAACTCAATAGATCTCCTTTCTCATTGCATTACATAGGAGAATCATCTAGATTTCTTCTCAACTCTATGTAAGGAGGGGGCCATCACTATGTTCCAGCTCTGTCTCAGATAGGAACCACACACCCAACTTAGGGACTCTCTCTAAGGTCTGTGTCCTGGAGGATGTATCGCACAGTTGTAATCATCAACACACTCTATATGATGTATCCGAGAAACCTCCGATTCAAGTTACGCCTCCCCCCGCCCCCACACCTCTTGTTACTTGTTCTCATATTGAGACATCTGGTAGGAAATTTGGGTGATGGATACTGACAAAGTTGCAGATGAGTGGTTTTAGGCACAACTCTTCAAGAATGGTTTGCATGATCTAGAAGATCACTTGGCTGATATGTTCAAGCATGTGGTTTGTATTAGTTTTCCACAGTCTTCGTCACATCACACTATTCATCCAATCCACAAATGGGGCCCTAGCGTAGATCCAAACAATTACATAATGATCGTGGTGGACCACACTTTCTCAAAGATTATGCCATGATCCTCCATATGAAGCTTTCTAGGGAGTTTGAGAGGAGACAACTTAGAGCTAAGTGACAGTCTAGATTTTGACCCACTCATCAGAGCATTGATCACATACTTACACTTTGAGCCATTATTGAGAAGGCACGTCATCTCTCTTCAAAAGTATACTACTACTTTATAGATTTTTGAAAACTTTTTGATTTTGTACCTTGTGAGGCCCTATTTCAGAGGCTCAGAGACATTGACATCTACTAAACACAATGATCACCATCATGTGCCTATATGGGTTAGTTTTTGGTCATCTTGACATTGCCCATGGGGTATCACATTTTATCATGTGTACCATTGGTGTCAAACAGGGGTGCCCTTGTCCCCCACCTTATTTTGGAGATACATAAATGAGATGGATTCCTTCCTACATGATCAATCTAGGATGACAATGGTTTCCTGCTCCATCAGGTGTTGAAATCAATCATGTGCTTTGTGGATGATGTGGTCCTTTTAGCATCATCATTAAAGGGTGTGCAAAGATAGCTAGATTCTTTGACACTTTTTCGTGGCCTTCGACAATTGACTATCAACCTGGGTAAAACCAAGGTTATGATCTTCAATGGGATGAATAAGGTACTTTTAGATCACCACTTCGTATTCAGAGGGGAGAAGATTGAGATCACTAGCACCTATACTTGGGGTGCAATTCTCTAGGCCTCGCTTCATTCTATGACCCCTTAAGCTATGAGTCAACAAGGGTTACAAAGCCCTAGTCCTTCTTAAGAGATAGTGTTTTTGGCACCATTTCTATGACATACCTTCCAATATGTCTCTCATGGACACCCTTGTCTGACCTATAGAAATTTATGGTTCATAGGTTTGGGGGCCTTGTTTACTAGAGTCCAATTGGGCTTTAGTAGAGAGAGTGCATACCCTTCTTCAATGGATCATTAGGTGCAAGCAGACAGTTCCTCATCCCATCATTCTTGTAGAGTTTGATGCTCGTCCTTTTTGACTTGAGATTGCGTTCAACCTTATCTCACTTCTACATCGGATGTGGAGTTTTGCTAGCTCAATGAAGGGGTGTTATCGACATCCATACTTGGTTTACTATTCATTAGAGTCCATTGCCTTGACTAGTCCCCCTAGCTAGGCTCAATGTACATTGATGTTGTAATAATGGTAAATCATTCTTTTTTCCAAAAGGTATGATTTATCACCACAACGTGTATTTAGATACATGTCATTGTATCTTACTACATAATTCCATATCAATATTCAAATTAATAAATACTTATTTAGTTTATATGGATCTTATGGGGTATCTCTTTCATGGATGAATTTATGATACTTATTTAGCAGGGATTTATGGGGTATCTCTTTCATGGATGAATTTATGATAATTATTTAGCAGGAATTTATGGGGTATCTCTTTCATTCAAATGATAAATATAAGATGCACAAATCACTGCCTCAACCCAAATTTTTTAGTTCACCCCCTTAACATAAAGCATGCACTTGGTCATCTCAATAAGGTTTATCTTGACAAAGACTCAACACTAGCTTCAACATTATAACCAATAGGAAAATCTGGTCTAGGAAAAGGGTAGAAGGTCCATTTGTGGCCATTGATTAAGTCGTACCCTAGCCAAAGGATATTGACACATCAACAAATGATTAAATACCAATGATTGATATGGCGACACAAGTTTATGACGATGACATAATACCTAAAGTAAAACAGGTAAACACTAAATTTGAGATTAAGAAGAATCAAGTTCCCAAGGTATTGTATTATCACTCTACTCACAAAAGCCATTACATGCATGAATCAACACACCATCTGCAACTGCCAAATCAAAGTCAACACTCTACTTACGTACCAAAGAATCATACATTCAATGCAACTTGTGATAGAAAACAAAAAAGATTGAATCACGAATCTTATCAACATAAAGCTTTGAAATGAATCCACCTAGGTTGGATTGATCATTTTTCAATGCAACAATATTGCTCAAGGCTTTGGAAATCATATTGCCTTGTGTCCTCAACCTTATCAAATAAACAAAAGTTATGAGAAGATGGATCTTTCTATAAGAGTAAGTGTTCTCTGCTTATGCTTTGAGGACACAACATTTTAAGGGGGAGGACTTGTAATCTACCTAAGGAATATTACCACTAACACTATGATGTTATAAACAATAATCATGTAATAATAGTCATATAGGTCATAATGTACATTGATGTTGTAATAATGATAAATCATTCTTTTTTCCAAAAGGTATGAGTTATCACCACAACGTGTATTTAGATACATGTCATTTTATCTTACTACATAATTCCATATCAGTATTCAAATTAATAAATACTTATTTAGTTTATATGGATCTTATGGGGTATCTCTTTCGTGGATGAATTTATGAAGGAACCATCAAAATTCGCTTCATAAAGTGTATGGTCCCCTCCCATTTTTTTAGAAAAGGGTAATGCACAAATATATATGGTGACCTTCAAATAAACGGAAAATACTCCCCCTCTCAAAGGAAATTTACTTTTCCCTCAAAACATGATGCTCTTAAAAAATCTAACTATCCTTCCTAAACAAAAACTTGACTCTTAAAAAATCTAACTATCCTTCTTTTTTGTTTCATAGTTCGAAATGATAGGGATGGGATTTGAACTTCGATCTCATACTGTCTATTAAAATATCTTACCAACTCTCCTATATGAGACCCTGAAAAATGAAGCAACTAAAATCCTTGAAAAATGAAGCAACTAAAATAACATTGATTCTTTCATTTGAAACCCAACTCAAATAAGTAAGGGAAAACCTCAACCTAAAGCTTTAGTACATTGTAGGAGGAAGAGAGCTTCGGAGGCTTGAGATTTGATGTACTATGTTTCACTTGTCTAATGGAAAGTACCCATCTAGTAGGGTGAGTTTGGGTTCGCTAAAGGAAGTTGTAAGTGAGACAGGTCTGAAACACACAACAAGAGGAAAAAACCAACAACATAGAGGAATCTTGAAACTAATAGAAGTGAGGCATGATATGGAGGGAAACACTAAGATTTGTGTGATCTAGGAGGGAAGGCCCCACACACTTCCAAAGGCTACATGCCTCTAAATTTAAATCACATGAGATTGCTTCATTGTGAAAGCTGCAAGGGAACACAAAATATACTATGAACAAAGTTATGATCCACTGTGTGAAGGAGGGTCACATAGAGAAACAATCAATAATGGTGTGCAGAGATTTGTGATGGCAACAAAGAACATTATAAATAGGTTCCATGAAGAGTCAAACAACTATGTGGGAGGGCAATCTCACCTAGTAGTGTTGTGCCAATTTCGCAAATGGGTAGTGTGAGAAAATCAATAACTACTATGGAAGTTTGGAAGGAAGGTTTGGGGCCTTCACCTTGAGTAATCTTAAACTTAAAAATATGTGAACTATAGTAGAAGTGCATAAACAATAACATTTCCATTAAATAAAGAGACATGATGAAAATTGCCTATAAACAATGTGTCACCAAGCTATTCAATGGAGAAGTCCTCTTTGGAATGTAGACTCCCATAAATTAGAGCACTTCAAGATCCTCTTCCAAGTGGAGAAGCAAAAAGAGATTTCCACAAATAAGGTGATGCATGAGCGACTAGGGCTAGGTAGTTGAATCCCTCCATTCTGATACCATGTTAAGATGAGAGAATTAACACAAGGAATGATAAGAAACTCCACACAAGCATAAAGAAACCTAAGAGAATCAAATATGGAATGAATAACCAATGAATGAATGTTTGATACACAATTATACAAATGGAGTGAGAACCTCTTTATTTATAAGTGTTAAGCGTAGATTAGACCTAGCCCCAAACCTAGACATGAGACCATGAATGTCACTCACTAACAACTCAATGTGACCAAAAGTTGACCACTAAAGAGTTACACATGACTTCATGAGACCACAAGGTGGCCACTGAAGGGTTACAATTCAAGATTACATTACACTAATACATAATACCATCCTTAACAAGTAAATTTGGTTTACCAAAAGAAAAAATCAAAATCTAAGCAGAATTTTTAGTGACCAATATATCTAAGGGCACTAAAGCATACATCTTGCCCCTATCACATGCATTCATTATCATTCATTCAATGCATAAATTTGACTCAGTCTTCACTTTGAAACCTCAACTTAGAAAAATAATGTATTAGCCAAATATAATATTAGAACTCGTAAACTTCTTGATATGGCTACATTTATAGAATGAAAACTATGAACCCCTTCTCCAAACTTGAAAAGGTTGTATTAACCAAAGATATATTAGAACTCATGAACTTATTGATATGGTTAAGTTTACATAATGGAAACTAGGAACCACTTCCCTAATCTTGAAAGAGTTGTATTAACCAACAAGAATATTTGAACTCATAAACTTTTCAATATGGCTAAGTTTATAAGATGATGAACTATTTTCACATCATAGTGTTTACACCTTGGCATGATAGGGAAAACTATTTTTACATCACAATGTTTACACCTAAGAATGAGAGGAAGGATATATCCTATAAAATTTGAGAGGAGACAATAAATATGTTGTAGGTTGTATACCATGATAACTCTACTATTCCTTAATTATGGTTTAAACTTTAAACAGTTTTGAGTTTTATATGCACACACATTGTTGCTCTTGGTTGTTTATCTTCATATTTCAAATTTACAATATATTGCCAAGTTGCATAAAACATTGGTTGTTTATCTTCATATTTCAAATTTACAATATACTGCCAAGTTTTTTTTTTTTCCACGAGAAAAATTACTCTTTATATTCAAAAGGATATAAATGTATACAATACGGAGATCGAAAAATAACCGCGGATCAAGTCAATTCCACATCTATTTGGGTCATTTTTGTCTATGGTCCCACAACTACAACAAGTATAGCCAAAGATCTGGTATATACTAAAATGAAAACCTTTCAAAGATTTAGCTTATATGAATTGCCTTTATGCCCGTCCACCCAAAATGTATAGATAATTTGGTTCGGGGTAAGGTGGAGAGCTTTTTTTGAGAGAGTGTCTGCCTCATTATTTGCTTCCCGGAAGATATGCTGGAAGGTAAGATTTCTGAATAGAAGAGTTGCGTCTTTGGTCCGTTCCTTCCAGCTATTGAGGGCTGCCACTTGGAAATCTGCCACGCCTTTCAACCAGTCGATAATGAGCTTGGAGTCACCGAGGAGCAGTAAATTATCCGTGTGTCTATGAGCCAAAATAAGCGAGGTCCAAGCTCCAATGAGCTCCGCCTTGGTGTTGGAACCCGGTCTGCAGTTTATCATCCAGCTAATACTCGATTGGGCATTTATAATCAATTTCCCCCCTGCGCCACATAGCTCGGCTCCCTGTTGGGAGGCCCCATCAAACCAGGCTGCCGCTCTGACTAGTGGGATGTGTTGAGGCTGCCGAACAGGTTTATTTTGTAAGGTTTTAGCAGAAAAATTGATTTCAGAAACGATGATAGATGTAATGTGTTGAGAAGAGGGCGATTTATCGGTGAAGATGGAGGCATTTCTAGACAGCCATACTTGCCAACAGATGTGGAGTGGAAGCATATGGTGAGTGTTGGAATTATGGATCCAGTTTTTAAAACAAGAAATAATACTTGTACCAGTCCAATGATTTGGTATCTTTAATGCTGCCGTAGTTGTTGTCCACAGATTTTTGGTGAATGCGCAAAGCACGAAGACATGGAGGGAGGAATCGGTTCCTTGAGCACATAGGGCTCATCTACTTGGGCCTTCCCAGCCGTGCAGTTGTAGATTGTCCCAGAAAAGTAATTTTTGTTCCAGCATGAGCCATGTATGCAACTTGTATTTTAATGGGCAGGTGGCTTTCCAAAGCCTCTGTCTCCACGATGGAATCGATGAGTTCCATGATAAAGCGGCCAGAGCATTATATACGTTTTTAGCTGTTAATTTGCCCGATCTATCGCCCCCAGTCCAGAGGAGAGAGTATGCCTTCGTCTTTAGGTGGATTCCAGCTGATGTGAGAGTCTGTGTGTATTGGTCCCATTGTGTCTGATGTTCCAGCTGTAGATGCAGGTCTGTTCCACTTAACCAAGTGTATCCAAGTGATCCAGGGGTAGAAACGGTGTGAAATTGATGTAAAAAAGTGAGATTTTTGCTACGGAGATGTGCTCTAAGAGGCGAGGAAAGGAAAAGCACGGATGCTTAGAATCCAGGAATACAATCTGGTGGGCTTCAATCAATCGGCAGTCAGGATCCACGAGGCCGTGCGGATTATTGGGGCGTGGCGAGCTTTCCACAGTCTTGAGCCGGAACTTAGTTTGATAACCAGCCGAATGCGTACCATAAGGGTAATGCAGTGGCCCGATGTAAGTGTTGGCTCGTGTGGAAGCTCCAAAGTCGAGGGTTGATGAAGCGTCTCCTCGGAAGGTATTTGTCGAGAGGGCCAATTGAAACATTGGCAGATACTTGAGGCCCCGCCTCCCAGCGTCTTTGGCTTCGAGAGATCCTCCCACTTGAAGAGGTGAAAGCTTCTAGACTGTTTCGGACCAAAGAAAGAGAAAAGTGTTGTTGGAGAGTCTTGAGAACCCCAGGTGGTAGGAATTTGTGCTAGAGCCATCGGGTAAAGCGGTAGGCTTTCGGCACCGCTTTGTCCGAGAATAGGTCTTCCTCCATGGAAATCCAGTAAACTGGTAGGCTTTCCAGCACCGCTTTGATCAGAATGAGTCTTCCTCCCATGGAAAGATATCGGTGCTTCCAGCTGAGAATTCTTTCTCTGAAATTGTCCACGAGCCAGGTCCAGTCTTTTGAAGTGTATCTGGACAAGTTGCATAAAACATGGCAACATGCATGAATTTTCGAAATGGATATGTCATGGAAATGTGACACCCCCAAAGTCTTGCTTTTAGTCTATCGCTGTGCTCATGTTGTTTTTTTAAAGGACATTATTTTGCAAATTTGATAAAATAATCAAGAAATTTAATGTATTTTAGGAATGATTTTAGACTTAATTTGTCATTGTTTTCTTATGATTAGGCGTTTGTGTGCTTTTTGTGGGTCCCACACCTTTTTAAGCACTGTTGTGGGCATGAAACAAGGACTGCTCCCGCTGAAATGTGTAGTAAACATGGGCCTACGTTTTAAAAAATGCCCTTGCAATGTTTTAAGATGTTTCGAAATGTGTTACAGCATTTCCGGTATAGAAACAAGAGGGGGAGGTGGCGGCATCTCTCAAAGATAGGTGGCTAAATGCCCACATGGTAGACATAAATGAAAGGTCCATTTTTTATGCCAACCCCCATAAGAAGCAAAAGTTTTGTATATCTTTTGCATTGCAACTAGACAAATTACACGGCTGTTTGAAAGAAGGAAAAAACTTACAAAGTGTGGTTTTATAAACCAATTAAGAACATAATTTGTTCTCTGTAATTAACTACGGGTACAATAATCCATCGTTTAATGATTAGCTGGTATTTTAAGTACACTAAAAATTCCTTGTTATCTCTGAAGAATGTGGTAGCTTCCTATACCTGTCTCATGGATTAAAGGGCAAGTTTACGCATTTGCTTGAGATTCAAACAATAAATTGCCAAGTACTTGCCTGGGGTAGCAGCAGTGTAAAACATTTATTGAGGACATCTTATATTTCAAAGGTAAATAATACAATATCTCAAACTAGATCATCACCACCCTCTTCTTCTTCGTCAAGAACACCAATGTGTCCTTTTATGACGTTGGCACTGTCAATTGCTTGACCAACTTTATCAAAAATCTCATTGTCCAATCCAATAACACTATCTTGGCGATTTGGCCTTCTAGTATTTATTGCTTGCTCCTTTGACAAGTGCTTGGAGACACCAAGAGTCATTCCTACCGAAACTAAGGTCTCAAGTGCCCTTTCACTGTTTGCAAGTAGGTCTTCATCCAGTTCTATTGCACCCTACACAAACACAAAAAATTTAGCAAGCTTTGTTGCAATGACTTCAGTACATGTTAAAGAAGAAAGCAGAACAATTCTACTAAACATGCATACTGCATGTGTGTACGTGTGTGGATCAATTTATATGGATCATCATCACTAGGTTGGCACAGATGTGACAAGAACATGTATACCACGGTAGGTAATCTAGGCTTAGGATCTTGGTCTGCCATAATTCCTTTTTACACATTGATTGTAATCATAGTTTGAGGAAATGAACAGAGATGTAATAATTTACCTTCTCAAAAACACACACAACTGTACTTCCACCAAATGAGAAGTAACCAAACTGTACGTGCAAGCAGGACACATCCATTAGTTTCCAAATGAGTCAACGATACTAGTAACTAGTAAGACACCACCTTTGGATGCACTTCAGTCTTATACAAAACCAAAATATATTAATGAAGAAAAAATATTAATAATGAACGAAAAAATAATTTGGCCAGGGAGATATAATATGGTAGGGTTTGGATGCAAAGACCTCATCTCCTTTCTTCAGAAAATCGCCTTCATTTTTGGTGAATGTAATGCTACCCACCATTGTTGCTCCAATGGCGACAAAAGCCATCTGAAATGAGACGTATCTGACTTTAATTAGTTTTAAAAGCAAATGAAACGAAAGCCTATGATTATATCTATTTGATTCCATCATCATGAAATTTAATTCAAGAATCGGACTATAACTATTTGTCTTGCCAGATCCTCCTTTTACCAGAAATTCATATGGATTAAATTAGTTTATAGTCTTAACACATGGGATATCACACCAAAGAATGGAATCTTGGAGTGAGCTACAACATGAAAATCAGCTTTGCAAACTAAATACCTAGTGGATTGAATCTACACATTTCCATGCCATTCATGCATGATCATCTCACTATTTGCAAAGACACGGCATGAGGTATTTGTTGTGTTTCGTGAAAGAAAGGAGAGAACTCCACCCTTGCTTGTACACTAACATTGTGAAATAAAAATATAAAGCATCACAAACTCCACATGGGCTTTTTATGTATGTGCAAATGGAGATAAACATTTATGTTTATTAAATATGACGAAGATTAAGTAACATACAGGAAAGTTATTATAAATGAAGATTCTGGAATAGACAGGAGTGGAGACGTCATACTGTCTATGATTACGACTACAAAGGGAATGGGCAGACGGCTTCAGAATGTAGAAAGGTACATGGTCTTTTGTGTTCTACAAGCGTGTTATCACAAAGACATGATATTTCTTGTATGTGTTACAATCATCACATAATTTTTGTAGTGGTTTTAAACATCATCGAAGGATTGTGCAATATTGAATTCAATGAATAAAAAATAAAAATAACAGAAATCTGGGACAAATACCATCTAACCATTTCCTCTGTAACGTTCCTTTTGTTGTCACAAATAGTGTTTGTTACCCATTTTATGTATGAGCATATTGTTGAGCACTTTGCTATCAGTTGCCAGTTATTTACAGTGGTTCAGATTATATATGGGCATTATCCAGGGACATGTTATGGAAGCACACATCTTTCCAGGCATTACCCTTATGGTTTACTGAGGAATCCTACGAATTTCCTAGTAACTCACTACTGCTCAATAGTGGGTGCTGTGGTGTCTTTGAGAAAGGTGTTATGTGCAAAGTGATCAGTTCATGTCCCTGGCGATGATTTTGATGGCATATTAGTGTATTCAACATTGTGGTGATGACATGGTGTTTTTGGTTAGGAGGGTTACGCCATTTTATTATTTGAGTTTCATCATGACCTTTTTCATGCTCCAACATTCACATGGTGTTATTTCTACTTTATATCGTCATATGTTGTACATGTGTGAGCTTCCTAGTGAATATGACATGTATTTACACTTTATTCAACTAATTGTCATATTTACTAAGATTATTCAGGTTCATTATCTAATGCACACATGTTGAGGATGATTAAGGTGGTTTAAATACTGATTATGTGTTATGATTGTACATGAGTGCCTCCTACAATTCGCCCTAGCTCATATGATGAACTTTTTCACTAGGACATGATACCATATGATGGTGATGTTGTTGATGAATGCTGTTGTTGATGAATGCAGCTATGTGAGACATTCTCCAGCTTACAAACCTGTGAGATGTGGATCATTGCAGCTATGTGAGTCTTTCTCTCAGTTTACAAACCTCAGAGAAAGCCCCTAAGAAGGGTACGTGGTTCCTGCCTCAGACAGAGCTAGGAACGTAGAGATGACCTCCTCCATTTAGAGAGTTGAGACGAACTCTAGATGATTATCCAGTGGGAAAGGCGATCTGTTGAGTTAAATGTGCCTGTGGCTGAGCACAAGGTGAACGTGTGAAATCCCAAAGTGTTGGGTGCATCGTCATGTGAACAGAAATGAAGATGATGTATTAGCCTCCTCTGAGCAGCAGAGTTGACGAGAAGACTCCAGATGATTCTCCTGTGTGAGGCAGTGGGA
>SNQJ01S0036327.1:105071-128495 GCA_010110895.2 Picea sitchensis
ACATGCTCTAGATAATCATCTATATCTTGTCATCTTAGTTAAGCCCTTAAGGCACATTTATATTCATATGCTTTAAGTTCCATTTCTTGCAAATATTTCATACTTTAAAGCATGATGCCTTAGATGGAGTAGATTACATGTTTGAAGTTTATTTTTAAAGCAATCTCATTTCTTGGACACTAATAATTCTCATAATTTCATTTCTGTTCATGGACATATAAATGGTGTAGGACTTAGATCTCTATTTTTAGCAAGCATTCATTTCACTTAATATATTTCACATATGCAATAACATACATGGTTAAGTGACTTTATATTTTCTCATTTGCTATAATTGTTGACAAGTTGTTCTTGTTTTTTACTTGCTCTTTATTTCAAGTTTATATTCACATGTGGCTAAGTAAATGGATGATGGAATAGTTCAGCTTTTTCATATCTTTTGAATGTGTTTATGGTCATTATCTTTACATTTTGTAACACACTCATAACATCTCTTTTCAAGCAGTTTCAGTTTCGGTTTTAGGCTAAAAACATAATTTTTGGGCACCTAAAACACTCCTAAAATACACCAAACACACCTAAAGACTCACCCGCGAGTCATAATAACATTTTAGACACTTAGGATAGCTTTATTCAGCCATCACCACCATCTAAAACGGGTTTGAGGAAAATAACGGAAGGAAGTGGCGGGGGGCCGTCCTGTGACCCTCCAAGAGGGGGTCCTTTCCGAGAAGTACTCTTACTGTTAGGGCTGACCTGGGAAGCTAGGGTGGGCCTTGTTGCCTTACAATCTTGAGCACCCTGCAGTCATTTGGCCAAGGGAGGAGGAAGCTTAAAGCTCCAAACATAGTTAGGGGGAGGGAAATAAAATTTATTTAACCTTTAAGAAACTTCCTAATCACCCAGTTGCATAGATAATCCATGTGTGTTGGGGGAACTTAGATGTATGTTTAATAACACACATATTACAAGTATTTAATATATTTGGATCTTTATTTGCAATCTTATGGTTTATCTCTCCAATTGTTTTAAGTTTATTTGAGCATTTGAGTTAACACATTTATATATCTTGCTTTATTTGCTCTTGTGCTGTGATTCAAGAAGGAGTTGAGTATCCCACTTGGGGAGACATCACCTTCTTGAGTCTTGAGTGCTTTAGTGGTTGCCATTGAAAGCAATCCAATAGAGTAAGTGCTATTGGAGCATGCTTGGCTCATGTATTGATCTCATTTTGATTATCTCCCAAACTTACACATCTTGTATCTTTGTATCTTTGTACATTCGTAACATCTATCTTTCATTGTATAAATATTTGTAATATTTAGTTTATGGGGTAATTTTCAACTTATTTTACTAGTAAACATTTTGTAATTGAACACCCTCAAACTTAGTTGACCCCTTGCCCAACCTCAGGCACTAGTCATAGTTGACTTAGGGAAAGGGTTGATTGTCATATAGATAAACTTGCACTTTGCATTTGTTGCCTTAGCATCTTAGGCTAGTATTCCCTTAAGCCTTTTAACAAATTAAAACCAACTCCTAGAACATAATGTTAAATCGCATTTAGTAACTAGGGTCTACCCCCCTTGGCTTCGCTAGGAGTAAGCCTAGAAGGAAGAGGTTCCAGTCAAGGTGACAGTGTGGACTGAGAACCTAGGCATTGTGCCTCCAAGGACACACTAAGTGAGCTGGAATTTGCTCACGTTTGCAAGTGTGTATTAGGACGACAACATCTTTGGCACCGTTGCCGGGGAAAAGTCATTTATCCTTAGTCTTAACGACTTAACTTTTTAAGAACTAATAATTCTTTGAGCTTGCATTGGTTAGCTTTGTGTGATTCTTTTCCAAGTGGCGACTGCATTGAACAAATCTATCAAGCATACTGCAAGGAGCAATCCTTGTTGGCTGCTTGAAATTCTTGGGGAAGAAACATTCATTGATGTCCAATTCTTGTTCCAAACTTAACAAATTAACTTTTGTTTTCCTTCTTGTTTTTGCTTTGTTTGATGCTCTTGTTTGTCTGAAATAAACTTGGTCATCTGGCGACTCCACTTTAAAATAAATTGACAAAGTTTTTGAGCTGACTTCTTACTCACGCTTGCAAGTGTGTATTAGGATGGCAACAAGACTCTTTAGGATACCTTAGACCACCATCTTCACCATCTAAAAACGGGCTTGAGGAAAACAATGGAGGGTGTGTTGTGGGACTGCCTCACTCACAAGACAGATGTGTCCTCTCCGAAGTACTCTTGTTTTGGGTCGAATTGAAGCTAGGGGTGGCAACACTTATTGAGCATCCAACGCTATTTCATAATAGGAGGAGGAGGCTTTGGTGAAAGCTTAATAAAATTTGAAAAACCTTAAGAAAGCTTAACAATTTAACCCGGGACTTAACTCTTTAAAACTACTTGTGGTTTAATATTTATAAGGTGGTTGGTTTTCATCTCTAATACTTGTGCTTATATTTTCTCCTTCTTAATGTATTGATGATGATGATCTTGATGCTGATGATAACGTGCGGATTTGATGCTTTAATCTTTGATATCCTGCAAAAACACAAATAGATAATTGGTTAACTTGTTGTTGTAATCTATCATTCTTTAAATTGTAAATCTTGTATCTAGTATTATTTGGTTAAGTTATTCTTTTGTAGGTAATATTGTAATCTACTTGTAACTAACAACCCTTAACTTAGCTGGACCCTTGCTCCAATCTTTTAGGGCTAGTCTTAGTTGGCCCTAGGAAAAGGCTTCTGACTTACATACTAACACTTTATCTTGCATTAATGCTTGTGCATCTTAGGATTAGAAACTCCCCAAACCTTGTAAATAATTAAAACTAAATCCTAGAACTTAACTCTAAAACCAATCTAGAAACTAGGGACTACCCCCCTTGGCTTCCCTAGGAGTGAGCCTAGACGGAAGAGGTTCTGGTCAAAGTGACAGCGTGGGCTGTGAACCTAGGCATTGTGCCTCCAAGGACACACTAAGTGAGATGGACTTAGCTCACGTTTGCAAGTGTGTATAAGGACGACAATAGGTACAAATGTGGATCAAGCTGTACAGAGTTGTGGAGCAACACTGTATGCATCAAGCAGGTAGCTCAAGGTGCGTAGATACGCATCGGACAGGAGTCCAAGATGTGTACATACATGTCAGGAAGGTGTAGAAGAGCGCATACATACACGCTACACTAGTGTAGCAGGGCATGTACATACACGCAGGACCAATTATTGGGGGCGCATACATATGCACAATGCAAAAAGCATAGATGTGTACATACGCATTGTACAGGCCATGCAGGGCGCATACAGATCGTACAAGATGCCATTACAAAGCCGTACAATAGGGGAAAAGTTGATGGGTCGCAAGAGTTTAATGTATTTTTCTGTTTCTATTCTCAATGGGCTATTTTTCCAGTTTGGGAGCCCTTGTAAGCTTGGAGTCATTATTTAATGAAAAATTGATTTGAAGGGAAGAATTTTTGTGTGTTGTGTGAAGTTTGGTTTAAACTCGAAATCCTGTCAATGGAATTGACCATATGAAGTATGATTGAGAGTCGAGTTTTGTGAAGCTTGAAGTTTGGTTGATTGTTCTTGTTGGATGAGCATTATAGCTTGAAAGCCAAGGACAACTCCATGAGTGTTGAGAATTGTAAGTGTCGGTTTCGCCATGATCAGGAGCGTCTCAACATGTAGGGTCACTCTTATACACCAAGGGAAATTGAGGACCATTGACCTCTGTTTCAATTTGCAAAATTATTGTCTGTCGATAACCGGTAAGTTCCTAAGCCTGGATATATAGAAATTGTTTAATTGAATCTTAGACAATAATTAAGTGGTATTATAATCCGTGAATTATAAATTCTACAACAATGTCTGTGAATTTAGGATGTTTCTCAGGATTGTTGAATTGAAGTATGCTGATAAAATCATCTGATTATAGTTAAAGGATGGTTAATTACATTTGCAAGTGCATTCTTTATTGCATTTAAATTGTTGATGTAGAAAAAATGTCGCCAAGGAAAACTCCAAGGAGGTTTCTTGTCAAGTCTTCTAGAGGAAAAACTAAAGAAACAGGGGAAGGTTCTCAAAACAAACTAGTTGAAATTGTAGACCTTGCAAAGGATTATGTCTTGGTGATCCAATTCCCGACATATGAAGAACCTCTTCCATGAGCCATATTCAAGGACATTAAAGCGAGTACCAGGACTCAAGTGCCTCTGTCGGGATGGAATGAGCTATTTTTGAAATTCAGAAAATGAGGACTATCCAAGGATGGTACCCCATAGAAATCCAGTGGTTAGAGAAGTGGATGATAAGGTTTTCATGAACATTAGGAAATCTTGTTTTCTGTTTGTGGCACTTAGGGCACCTGTCTTTCCTTGTTCTGAAGCCATCAAATGGATTATAGATCACACCATTCTGAATAGAAGTATGTTTGTAAATGCAAAGGGGTAATTCTATAGGCTCTTTCTTAGCAGAGCATTTGGAGAAATATTACAAGTTTCAAAAGCCCGAAGTCTAATTAGTTACTTGTGTGCATGAATTTTGTGATAAAAATGATGTCAGACAGATTATAGCTAGTTGGTGGACGAAAGATAAGAAGTTTGTGAATAGATCTAGTGGTTGATATACTATTACCAATTTGAGAGAACCATATATGTACTTGATGGTTTTGATATGTAGGTTATATGGAGAAACTGACTGTTCAAGGTTTTCAGTTGCGTGGCTCCCTTTGGCATATACAGTGGCTACAATAGGAAATCTTTTTAATTGGGGAGGCATCTTATCTAATCAACTTCATATTATGATTGAACGAGTTCACAAGGAAAAAGAGACACATGGTATAGCTCCTACCTTTTATATGGTCTCTTATTAAGTTATTTGTTAGATGTTGTGTGTGCCACAAACTTATTTCCAGGACTCAATGTCAGTTGGCATAGTTTGGAAGCCCCAGTTCATGTTTACTTTTAGGTTTTGTGGGAGAATAAGTACAAGAAGAGATATATAGAAATATGTGATCATTTCTTAGCACGATTATGTTTCATTATTTTTCGAGAAGAATGTCCCAGGTTGACTGATCATGCAAGGAAGTTGATAAGTTGTATCGGTAATTGGCACAACAAGAGGATCTCACTTACATAAGGATTTTTTGTGCAATTGCAAAACCTCATCTTTTTCCAAAATATGTACTAGACAGACGTGTATGGGGGAGATAGCGTATCAAATAATATTTCAAGGGTTTAATGCTTCATTACTAAAGAAGGTGAAGACAAATATTTTTATACGTTATGGTTTTAGGCTCGAAGACTATTTCATCAAGGACCCAAAGCATGCAGACATGAAGCAACTAGTCACCTAGAATACCGGTTCCCATTGGGACAATTCAGAAGGCATGATACAAAGGGCTTGGTTGCGAAACACTGTGATTTAGTGTCTACAGCCTGGCCTTATAGTCATGAGAAATGGGAAGACAAGTTATTTTTTCAAGATGCTTGTGATTGGGATGAAGTATTGGAAAGAAAGAAGAATCCTCTTGTGACAATTTTTAAAACTTTGTCCATTGATGAACAGATGCTTGAGATATAGAGAGGATTAGTTGTTGAGAGAGGTCAAAGAGAAGCCCAAGAAGCCAATAAATTAGAAGAAAGCATATTGAGAGAGGAGGAAGAGTTAAAGGTTGTCCAAGATGAACAGTTGAGATTACAACAAGAACAAAAATCCCAAAGGAAGCAAGAACAAGAGCTTAAGAGAAAACAAGAAGCAGAGGTTGTTCATGAAGAACTAGAAGCCAAAAGAAAGGTTGCCGAAGAAAAACAAAGGAAAAGGGACTTGCAGAAGCAGAAAGAAAAGGAAAAGTTAGGGAAAGAAGAAGAAGAGGAGAAAAGGATGAGAGTAAGACAAAGAAAATGAGAAAGGAGGTGGCATTCTTAAGGAATTAGGTAAGTTACTACAAGGGATCCCCTGATGTTGAAACCAAGTTTGTAGAAGATATCCTTGAAGAAGATATGAAACATGAGCATATAAGAATGAGTTTCATTGCCAAAATAGCAGAGCTTCAAGAAGAGACTTTGCAGATATTAGTAGTACATAAACAGATCATGAAATGGCATGAGAAACAAGCCAAAATGCAAGACCAAATTGAATATATCAAAGAAATTCAGAAGGCACCTCACAGCCATTAGGGCGTCCCCATCTAGGGGCTACTTATTGCTTCTGTTACAAATTTCATCTTCAGCCATTAGGGCTGCATAAATCCTAACTTACTTGCCTAAATAACTCTTTATTCAATCATTGGTTTTTGCTCAAAGTTTGCACACTTACTCTACTTGTCCTAGTGCACTTTTTAGCAACTTTTGAGAGGATTCCAGTGGCTGATTTTCTTGCTGTAATACATTGAATGTTACAGCCATAAGGATGATATAATTTGCTGCAGACAAGTGTTTACAACAGCCTTGTCTTTCTCTTGTATTTTCTACTTGATATCTAGCACTTATTGAGCAGTTTCTAGTATCATTTATTTGCTGATATATACTGTTATCTACTGCTGCAAATTAGGCAAAGCAAGCTTAAATTGCTGATCCAACTAACAGATATTGTTGCAAAGTGTCTTTTCTTGTGTCTCAGGTAGGTACACTCATCTGGAAAAGCACTATACTTGTGGGGCAATCATTACTTAACTTGCAAGGCATCTCTCCCTACCTTTCTTTCCATCTAGACTTGACCTCTAGAGGCTTCTTTTCCACTTCCCTCCATCTTTGTTTCAATCCCCTAGGGTAACCGGGATCACCTCCCTAGAGTGACCTAGTCACCCTTGAAATGCAGGACCTACATTGAGGTAACATTGGATGTAGGATTCCGATAGTTGTAGCACTTGTTCTGTGGTTGGGTCGGGCTTTTCCCAACCTACAACTTGTGCCATAATAGGGCCCAAGCGGGAGGGAAACCATTTAGTGTAGTGGTTACTAGTTCAACATCTTCTACTGGATCTCCAATGGCTGCTAACTGGTCTTTGATTTGTGAGATCCTTGTAAAGAAGTTGGCTATCGTCTCCAACTTGTTCATAGTCACATTTCTGAGTTGATGTCGTAGGGTAAGCTTCCGACTGGTGCTCTTGCTTTCATAGAGTCTGGTTAGAGCATCAAACATCTCCTTTGCAGTCTTTATTTTTTATGCATTGGGTATCTGGTAATCCTTGATTGAGTCTGTCAAGATCCTCTTGGCCTTGACCTCATTCTTCTTGAACTTTGCCTTTGCTTCTTCGTCTTTGGGTTCTGGAAGCATCTTCTTGACGTGATCGAATAATTCATTATCTTCTAGAATGAGTTGTATTCTATGCTTCCAGGATCTGAAGTTATCTACTCCATCCAATCTATCCTCAACTCTCGTACTGGCTGACATTTTTTCCAGTAGAAACCCTAGCACTGAAAAACCTTGATTTTTCAGACTTCACCAAACTATACGTTTAGGGTTTCAGGGGGTGCACTAGAGTAGGGCGCACTGCTCTGTACAAGAATTATCCCCAACATCCTTGGGAAAGTGCTTAATGAGCTTGACAAGGTGTTGTAGTTGTAGGGTGCTGCAAGGTGTCATTGTATCGATCTTCCTTCCAGTGGTTAAGTTGTTTTGAAGGTAACCAGCTCTGATACCATGTTGGATTTTTCTTTATTTACAGAGCATTAGTGTTACTAGTGTTCTTTTACTTCGTTACCATTAATATATATATATATCATGTATTGAGTAGTAGCAACATAAACAAGAGACAAAAAAGAACACAAGAGATTTATCCTAGGAGATTTATCCAAAGATAGATTTCGTTTCACAAAGCAAGTCCAATCAGATAAACCCTAGCACAAGTGCTAGCTTAACCAGAAATACCACCCCAGTTGCAGCAGCACCAACACCATACAAAGGTAGCACACCTCCTCAAGGACTATCGCACAAGAGAGAGATACCAAAAGATTGAGCAATAATAAACTGTGCAACTGCAGCTACTACGTCACCTCCTCCAAAATTGCGCCTTGCTTTTGTGTAGCTAGGAGAGTGTGTGTGAGTGAACAAATGAGCCAAGACGTCCTTTATTTATAGTCTTCCTAGCCACTAGACTGGGTCGACTTCTTCTCTGGACAGGTGTCTTTTCATTATTACTTTATTCTTTTGGGCCGACTTCTCTTCTAGGGTATTTCAATATCATTTCAATGGATCTCTTGCTTCCAGAATCGTCTCCGCATCTAAGAAAGGTCATCTAGGAGGGAAAGATCCTCCCGCAGCTACCAAAACATCAACACTTTGTTCATCTGATGATGGTGGGCCAACACACATGAGGTACACCAGTCATTGTTTCATATAAAGTGTCATATTTAATGCATTAGGCATTTAAGTGAGGATCATGGGTTGAAATCGGATAATGAATCATAAGCTTGGAAGTTATGCTTTTTTCCTTGTTTCACCATGGTGGCCATAATTTGTGTCCTAGTCCAGAGTCCTCACTCCTAGGGAATAAGAGTACTACTAGGAGGCTTTGATAGGGGTAACGTATTGCTCCCCCCCATACTTAACACTTCCCATTTTGGGGCCTTTTGCGGTGTACTAAACTTCAATAATGGTTGTTACATGTACACCAAAAAGGCTTGTGGTTCATTCTCCTATGAGAAGAAGGGCTAGAATGTTGAGGTTGTTGCAACTGCTAGAAAAAATGTATAAGAAAAGGAAAACATGTTATAAAAGAAAGAAGAAATGATGGAATAATAAACAATGTTCCACCAAGACTCTAGGACGCGGGTGCGCGGGAGCGGGGAGATGCACAGGGGGGATGTGTGGGAGCACCCCCAAATTTTGGGGAAATTCATGGGGGTTGGGAGCACATCGGGGTCCCCGGCTCTAAAATTATAAAAAAAATATATAAATATTAATGATAAAATCCCAACAATAACAATTCAGCCCATGTAAATTACTAAATTCATCATTGTGTATACTAAATACTAAATAGTAAATAGTAAAAAGTAAACTAGTACTAAATTCAAATTTGTAAATGATATAAATAATAAACATGATTCAAATTATGATTTCAGATTCAGTAATGAAATACATTGATTAAGATTATG
Organism: Picea sitchensis; assembly: GCA_010110895.2. Classification (NCBI taxonomy): domain Eukaryota; kingdom Viridiplantae; phylum Streptophyta; class Pinopsida; order Pinales; family Pinaceae; genus Picea; species Picea sitchensis. Next base: position 114,177 of record SNQJ01S0036327.1, read on the forward strand.
ATTCAGTAATGAAATAAATTGATTCAGATTATGATTTAGTAATGAAATACATTGATTCATAAATCATAAATGAAACAGATATAGTAAAATATTGTGTGTCCAGAAGCACCCCTTTTGGGGAAACACGCCCCCCACACTGGGGAAATGCACCCCCTTGCATCTCCCCGAGTTTCCCCAAAAGGGGGACGTGGGGAAATGTTTCCCCAGGAGCACCCCCGTCCCAAGTGCGTGGGAAACGTGGGGGCGTGCACCCCACCCTGGGGGACGTGTCCCCGTGGAACACTGATAATAAATGACCAAGTCAAAAGGCAAATTTCATCTTGAGCTCTACCCCCCCACTATGAGGCGATCGCCCTTAGTCCTAATGCACAAAATGCATATCAATTAAAATTTAAAAGGACTTAATCCCAGTAAGAAAATAAAAGAAAGAATAAAACGCTTGAAACCTGGAAAGGGGGCTTGCAAAGAAATAAAAGAATATCAAAAGGAAAGAAAAGGGGCTTGGACTACACACACTACCAAGGAAAGGGTATCTCAAGAAGCAAGCGCTCCCTCCACAAAGGCGGTCTTGGAGATGGACCAATCACGGTACCTTGCATGTTAATGGATCCATCACCATGAAGTAATCCCAATCGTTTCATCCACCATACTTGCACCTTGATAGGTTTTCTTGGGAAATATCCCTCAACCTGGGTACTGACACACCTAATAGGGTCTTTTGATGGTCCTCCCATACCTAAACTTGGCAAATTTCATAAAGTCTTGAGCTAATGTGAAGTTTGAAGAAGATACCTAATGTGAATTGCTTATGTGGCTTTTGTATTAAGTGATGGCTTACTTTGTATGATTTTAATGGCTATTGTGTCTTGTATTTGTTGGTTTTACCTGATTCTATAGGCCTTGATTGGTCATGATGCACCTTGACATGGTCCTTTGGAGGACATTTTCACCATGACATCTAGGACGTTGTGCACCATTTAGAGAACATTTCACTTTTGATGCAAAGCATTGGGCCATATGACGACTAGACACACCCTGGGACACCTTCTCATACCTCCTGGACCTTGGATGATGAGCTCAGATATTGAAGATATGGTCAGGCTGGCTATCAGATGGGCAGGAAGCCCACACTTTGGATAGTGCACCGTAGAGCCATGTTAGGGTTTAGTTTGAGGACGTTGCACTTGAAGATGATTGTACACCACTTGGAGAGATGATGGACCCTCCTTTCACCTTGGATGTTGGGCATATTGATGCTGACGTCATATGCTATGATGATTTGATGATGGTGGGGCCACCATACCACTAGGGCATCCATTTTGATGATGAGTTGGGGTCCTTTGACGATGAGATGTGACCTTTGATAAGGAGGTGTGACTTTTCACCATGCTTTGCACCTTTTGAGGATGAGACATAGCCTTTGGAGGCCCTTGCACCCTTCTAGAGCATGACGTCACCTTCATTGTGGCATCCTACAGTCACACGTGTCACTTTTAAGGGGATTTATTGGTGTATTGGCATGTTTTATTATTGTTTGAGGCTACTTTGGGGGTTGACCATGAACTATCCAACTTGTATCTGGACATTTTATGTTTTAGGGGATTTCTGAGGGCTATAACGCTAGGGTTTCCTCATATTTAAAGGCTAGTGGTACCTCATTTGTAAATCACAACTCACACTTTTGGAGAACCATTACTACTTGTCTTCTTAACTTCTTTTCTGATCATGCAACTCTTATGCGCACTTTGGAGTGATATTGTGGATGTTTTCTTTTGTTATGGTGGATTTTTCATGAAACTAGGCTTTCCTCATGCAGAGTGACTTGGCTAGTAAGTGCTCTTTTCAAGTTTAAGTGTTTGTTCTTAGTATATTTTGGTGAATGTTGGACACCCTAATCCGACCCACTATTCTATATGGTTCAGAGATTTGGGGACTGTTATCCCCGATATCTAGGGATAACTAGGAGATCATGTCTCGAGGCCCACATGGTCCTAGACATGGAGTACCGAGAGCAGGAGCGACCTGAGCATGGTCCTGGAGGACCCATCTTCTTCTTCTCAGCCAGCTTTGTGTTGACTTTGTCACAGTGAGTACCATTACTCATCACTCACAGAAGCTTGGGCTTGCATCGAGAAAGGTTGCTGCTCCACATGAGGTAATTGGGGTCCGAGGTATCATGGTATGTATTAGCATTTGGTTAATATAACCTTCTTATGTATGCATTAGATCTCTTTCATTTGGATAAGCTGCTTGGATCTTACACTAATCTATGACCCTTTGTTGGGAGTATTGTGGTGATGGGGTGAAGCAGCAAGTTGGTATTCATGGGTTTTGGTTAGCCCTGCCAAGGGTTTTGAGAACCATCATTAAGTTCCCTTCATAGTATCTGCTTACATCTTAAAACCGTGTTTTTTCCCCTCCCCTAGATGCGTGGAGGACCATCACGAACATCTTGTCTTGTGGGAAGAAGGGGCCAAAGGCCGAGGAGGTAAAAGCTGGTAAAAAGATAAAAAGCCATAGGAAAATCAAAACCTAGAGATGCCATGAGGGGATCCCGAGAAGGCAATAAAAGCCTCTCATAAGCTGAGGACCCTAAGAAAATAATAAATAATAGTGCAAGACTTAACCAAGAGGGATGGGAGGTCTCATCACGAGCCGACCCATTATGTTCATAGGTATTGTGATTATGAAGCATTGCCATTAGGCGGGTCACCAAACCGAGGCGGTGACCTTTGGTTGCATGACCAAAGGAAGAGGGGTCTCATCCGCAGACGACCCTCCCTTTGCGAAGATACCGATTAGGTGGCTGCTTGTCATTTCGGCCACCTAGCCAGGCGGTGTCCTCTTTGTCAAAACCTTGTAGCAAAATAGAAATAAATAAAGAGATAAGGCAATGGGGCTTGGAAAATGCATCCATGGCAATTTTTCTTCGCCTCTACAAAGGCACCCACGGACAACACCAACCCTAGGTGCGACTATGACTAAGACATCCCTAAGAAACCACACCGCGTCACTATACATGGTTTGAACCCTTTCGCGAGCTTTCCATTCTTGTGGGTATCGGTAATAGGAGTTTGCCCTTTTGGTTGCTTTGATTTTTGTATGGTGGGCTTGTGTAGGGTCTTTGTGAGCTATTAGAAGACTTGTTGAAGTGTTATGCATGTATTTGATAAAATTTAATGATGAAATATGATTTACATTGCCATGATGTTTTTGGACTAATGAGCCCAGGCGTAGCCTTTTTGATGTCGCGGGGACCATGCCCGTGAGACAGTGCAATGGATGCCAAGGTGCACATGGGGAGATGATTTTAGTTCGGACCTCCATGGGGTTTGAAGAGCCCATCAGATAGATGCTTAAGGATGGCAGATGGCAAGACGGTTGTGTGATGAGCCCTTGCACAAAAAAGAAGAAGAACGCCCTCATCAAGACATCTTTGGCACAGATTTGACCCATGGGGATCAAACCCTTGCAGATGCGACGATGGTCTTGGTGATCAAGACGCCACCAGGGCAAGATGGATGACTTCTGGGGCACGTGGCGGCCATGTTGGGCTTGTTTGGCGTGTGTGACAGGTTGTTAGACCCTGAGGAGGGCAGCATTTTGCTCATTTGATGATTATTGTGCCTAGAACAGCGTCCCACAGAAGGGGCTTGGCCTTCATTTATACTCTCATTTTGACATTTTGCATGTAAAAAGTGACAAATAATTAAAAAAGCGAGCCCCAGCCTTGTAGGCTATTTTGTTGACCTACTTGTTTAAAGGTCAAAGTATTGTATAAATGGGGGATGTTTTTCCCTCTTTTGAATCATAACATAACTTGCTCTCATTTGAGACTACTTCTTTAGCTCTTGTCTTGGATTTTTCTCTTGGAGGTGTGGCGCAACTTCTTGAAGGGTGTTATTTCTTGGTGAAGTGGTGCTTATGCTATTGGAAGGTTTACAACTAGGGGTATGGATTAATGTTTCTTCTTGATCTTGTAAGTGTTCTTCTTCAAAGCTTCTTGATTGAACTAGTTGTGGTTTAACATTTTACATTCATTGTTATCTTGTTGTATTAACTTGATCCTTGAAACCTAGGAGACCTACACACAAGTAGGTTTTGGCTTTATGTCCCCATAGCATAGCTTTAAGCCATTTGATTCCTAGAGGTTTAGCCTAGCCATAGCTACACTAGCCTTCTTTTATCTTGAGCTCGCTTTGAGTTTAAGTTGAAGAAAGAAGTGATCTAGGCCTAATTAAGTTACACCTAGGTTTGCTTCTAGGGTTTATGAGAAGCCTTGTATTGAGCAACACTTTTCAGCCCTAGATTTATCCCTTATAAGCTGGCCGTTTTGCCAAGAAAGTCTAGGGAGAAGATTGAAGCACTAGGCCCTAGCCTTAGCTTCCACACCTAGGTAAGTTTTTTCTCTTTAGGGTTAGGGTTGTGGCCTTGCTTGCTTAACACCCATTAAACCCTAGGCCTCTTGTCCCTAGGTTTGAACTCCTTCTAAACCATTAGCTATACTTCCATTTGACTCCATTAATAGGCACTAGTCTTTGATTGGTTTCTTGAGCTTGTTATGGTAAAACTTCTCAAACTACTTTCAAACTTTCAAACCTACTAACCTACCTACTAACCCTAATTTACGATCTTTGAACTAACTTTTAAGTAGACAGCGTGTGGCCTAATTTGAATTTGGCTTGGACAGAAAGATTACGATATGCGCTCCTTTAACCCGATGGGTTAAATTGCATCTTTCTTGGTTGAAATTGTCCAAAGCGTCCTCCATTGTTGGCCTAATAACACGCAAAACACCGAAACTTATATAGGCGTGACGTCATGCACATTGTTAAGACTCTAGTTTGGACCTTGGAGATTGTTTTAACTTTGTCATCTTCTTGGTTGGTATTGAGCTAGTGATTATATTTGTGAGTTTGTGGTGAAGCGTTGTGCTCTTTCCCCTTCAATTTGACTCATTAGGCAGGGCTTGGCGTCACACATAACAAAACTATCGTAGAGGTACGGCGATCATACTCTGCTATTTCTTGCTTATATCTGCAGCGTTGTGACATTTGATAGCTCTATTGATTGACATTGAGTCAATAATTGCATTCCTAAAATTTATAAAGTTTGTAAAACGTTTACTCTTTGTCATCTAAATTGACTCATTAGTAAAACAGCGTCACCTTGATTTTGTATAGGTGGCCGACAACTTCAATTGTTGTGAGCTAATTTGGCATATTTAATGCATTATTGATATGATACATGGTCTTATGGTGGGAAACATTAGATACCTATTATCTTCATTGAAGAAGAAGTGTTTTGATTTATTAATCTTTGCCTAGCAATCGTTGACCGTCAACAATTGCATTGAATCATTGCTCATATATATATATCTAGTGAAGGTAGTAATTGATTTTATGAAATTACTAATCCATTGCAAAGCATATTCTAGTCTTCTTGTTTTGTCTATTAAACAGGTGCCTTGTCAGTGGAGACTTCATCTTGACTATCTCTTCTTGAGCCTTCTGTCTGTGGAATGGATTTTCCTTATCTTGGTCTTTTATCCTTTAGCCCTTCTTTTGAACGGATTACTTGCCAAGGGGACGTCTCCCTTGAACTTACCCTCCCTAAATAGAAAGAGCTCGCCATTGAGGTGACATTGGTTGGGATTGGTTCCTGTTACACCGATTTATCCCTTTGTTTTCTGACCTATTACCATAAATACGAACTGTGCGATAACAGGGACCATCATTACTCAAATCAAATTGGGCTTCAGCAGAGAAAGTATGGATTCTTCTTCTCCTCCGCATCATTAGATGCAAACCGTGATACCCTGACACATCATCCTTGTAGGGGTTTTAGACTCGAGCTGTAGGCTTGAGACAGTGTTAAGATTGGTTTCCTTTTTACATCATATCCGGAGCTTTGGAGACTCGACGAAAAGTAGGGACCGATACTCGTACTTGGCCTATCGTTCTTCAAAGACTATTGCCCTTTCTAGTCCTCCCGTTGAGCGGAGGAGGTTGGTTCGCAGAAGTTTCATGTCTCCTAGCGTCAGTGGGCATCTAGTTAGATCATCTTCCTCCATTTAGTATTCCTTAGATGCACTTGTTCACCTTTTATCTACCAGACAGGAGCTGAACACGATCATTAGGGATGAAATTTTCGTGGTTTATCGAGATCAGGTCAATCCTCAAGGAGGTTCGTCCAAAAGATAATTAGATGTATTTGGGCACTTTTGGAGTTGAGAAGACGGAGCTCATTGTTAAATTACGGTATACATAGATCACTTTGGATGCATCATCACATCCCATTTGGCGATTCGAGTGGGTTCTCATAGACTTGGTAGAGAGGGAGTGTTAGATTTTAGGGTAATTTTAAAATCAGCAGTCTCTTACCAACCTAAAGCAAAAATACTTTAGATCTGAAGCACAAACAATATAAAGAGATAGATCTATAAAGATAGTAGCCAGTTAGAAGACAAACATTAATAGATCACCGGATCTTAAAGCTATAATGGCAGGATCTAGAAGAAAGCAACGATGGAATTAGGCAGAACTCATTCAATACTAGAGGGCGCTCAAACTATAAGCAATAAACTCGGATCTCAACCATTTATGAAAAGCTTCTACTATATTCAAAACCAGAAGACAAAAGACCTAGTTTATGTCAGCTCTCTAAATGCACCAGCTGATCCATACCATAGCAGATCTATAACTGTGAACTTAACAGTTCTGGTACTATAATCTAAATAGTAAACAAGGAGCACAAATGATAGATCTAACCATTGCTTAATTAATAGAACAATCTCATAGTAACCTCAGATATGAAAACAAGTAGAAAACGTAGTACCAAAGCTTTTAGCGAAGATAGCACACCACCACAATAGAAATAAATCATGAAGGTTATAATACTCAGTTAAAGGTTTGGTTCATGGATCTACATAAGATCCTTTATGCCAAGATTGAAGGAATTTTTCCAACCACCAAGCTTAGGGTTTACCGGGACTAAGCACCATGGACCCAAACCCTACCAGTCGAAAATGTGCCAAGAAAACCTTCAGATCTATGCACACAGGACTAGATGGCAGATCTGAGTTATGTTTGAATCCTTAAATGAAATCCCATAGTAGAGATAGGAACAAGCACTCACAGCCGCCAGTTCCACATTAGTATATAAAGTGGCACCCTTAGCACACAGTCTAAAGCAAGTATACAGCAGCAAAGGACGCAACACTCCTCCACAACATCAAGGACTAGATGGCAGATCTGAGGAGGCATTTTCCTCACAAGGACACACCTCACGGTAAGAAAACTTGAGAGCAGGGACCGACCTCATACACTGGCGGTTATGAAGTAGGAACCTACGATTGGAAAAACCCGGCGGTATACGTAGATGGAGGCGGCTCTGAGGAGATACCACAGCGGAGGGCTGTGACTACATTCTGAGGAGGCTACTGCGCCCGACAGAGGCGCTCCAATAATTTAATCCTCAGCGAGGGGGCGACCAATAATAAGGAATGAGCCGCACCTCTCGCAGGTAGACTCAACGGTAAGCCAAAGCGGGAGCCCGCTGACTTAGGACTCCTCCGCGCTAGCAATAGGTACGGTGGTTGTGTTTTGGGTGAGGGAGGTCTTAATAAATGAGTCAAAGGTTAGGGGCGGGGTTAGGTTTAGGGTTGGAATTAAGATGTATTAATAAGTCCACATGTTTGTTATGAATTTAAACATGTGACAATGATCAATATTGCGTCTTTATAATCATAACCCCCAATAAAACAATAAAGCCCAATACCAATAAAAGCAAAGCCCACAACAGGGTAAGGAGGGTTTACAAGCCCATAACCAATTAAACAAAGACCCCGTGAACCAACAAGGACCCAAGACAATCAACCAAGGGCAAGAGAGAGGGTTAACAAGGTGGCATTACTCATTCCTTCAAATCTTTTGGTGAACCTATTACTTTTATCATCCGCGACTGCACACGGGACTTTATCCCTCTTGTGGTTATGTCCTTCTTCAAGGAAAATCATGTACCATCAAGTTTGCAGGGTGGGGCAAGGATCGAAACCCACAATACTTGAGGCATGAGCACCACTGGACCCAATCCGGGGCCCTAGATATATCTAGGGTCTTTAAAATGCTTGAATTTGATTGAACTTCCATGCCACCGGGCACATGGTTACCTGAATCAGTCAGGGCCCTAGATATATCTAGGGTCTTTAAATGCTGGTCCCGGACCAAGACTTCCATGCTCCAGACATGGTTACCCTGGACCATGTCCAAGGGACCTAGAATTATCTAGGGGGTTTAAATCCTTAGTCCTATACCAAGACTCTCATGCCAACATGGTTACCACAGTTACAAACCGGGGGCCGTAAAGATATCTAGGGTCTTCAAATGCTAGTCCCGGACAAGACTCCCATGCCCCGGGCATGGTTGCCACAGTTACAAACGGGGCCTAAGAATTTAGGGTCTTAAATGCGGTTGAGACCAGAACTCCCATACCCAGGCATGGTTACCTGATTACAAACCGGGGGCCTAGACTACTCCTAGGGTCTTAAATGCTTAGTCCCGGACCAAGACTCCCATGCCCGAGCATGGTTACCACGGTTACAAACCAGGGGCCCTAAAAATATCTAGGGACTTTATCGGTGGTCGGACCACATATCCCCAGGAGTGCACTGGGGGACTTAGATCTCGTCTAGGGTCTTGGTCATCCTCGGGGAGAATGGCTCTCAACTGCTTTGCATGTAAATTTAGCAGACTGGAGACCACCAGATTGATAGATCAGATAGAATCTACTAGGTATGCCATTTACAAGAGGTGGAGACCGAAGTGCACTTTGGCCACCGATGCCCCCTCTACTATGAGATCGGGGGGAGGTTCCATTGCTTGTTTAGAGAATCTCAAACCCTCACTGGCTTCTAGCCGGATATCTCGATCAGAGATGTTTGGCCCTATACATACATGAGGCTCTCAGGTTCTGAGCACATACTCTTCAACCTCCCATCAGACCAGACTCTACAGAGAGGATCACTTCATTTTTCACAGTGCTTCCTTCATGAAGGGGCACCAAGCGACCGACTGACATCAATATAGATAGACCAAGAAGGGGCACCAAGCGACCGACTGACATCAATATAGATAGACCACCAGATTGATAGATCAAATAGAATTTGCCAGGTATGCCATTTACAAGAGGTGGATACCGAGGTGCACTTTATTTTTCGATGCCCCTTCTACTACGAGATCAAAGGAGGGTTCCATTGCTTATTTAGAGAATCTCAGACCCTCACTGGCTTCTTCAGATATCACAATCAAAGATGTTTGGCCCTATACATACAAGAGGCTCTCAGGTTCCGAGCACATACTCTTCAACCTCCCATCAGACCCGACTCTACACAGAGGATCACTTCAATTTTAACAGTGCTACCTTCAAGAAGGGGCACCAAGCGACCGACCGACATCAATACAGATCCAGACCCTAGATCAATGAAAATGCGCGAGGCCCTACCCTATGCTGTGAGATATCAACACCATAATCATATTAGATCCCTTCCTGGGAGATGGACTAGACCCTCCAGACCTCAACATTGTGCGACCTCTGCCAAGCAGGGACATAGTGGACAATCCACGTTTCTCACCAGCTCTTTTTTGGGCCAACAGACTTTATTGGGTTTCCTTCATTCAGCCTCGGATGTTAGGAGAGATGGGTCTACTCCATAGACCTATCACCTGGATCTTCTCCGCCTGTGCATCTCCGCCCCGTTGCAGGATTTAGGACTTGTGGTCGCAGTTGAAAGCTCCTCATACTTCAACCCAACTCACATTACCTACATTTTTGCATCTTACTTCATGCAACTTATTCCTATATAGGAGACCGTTTGGTACTCCCGCATTGTAAAGGCATCACTGTACCCATCAGTCCCTTTGACCTACTTTTGTGGTCACTAGTTGGACATTAATAAAATTATCTTATCTTATCTTATCTTATCTATTAGATTCGTAACAGTTGCATGTTATCCTTGTTCCTTGAATAATTTTGTTGAAACCCTAAGGAAGGATTAAGATTGTTTATCCCCTTCCCTTGTTTTATCCATCTTAATATTGTTGAAGCATACAAGGTCAAGATTAGGGATTGTGAGAGGACATCCCCCTAACCTTGTCTTTGAGGTTGAAGCCTAGGGTTTATGAGAGGATAAACTTTAGGGTTGGACCTAGTTTCCACTTAATATCATTGCTAGACCCTAGAGAAGAAGTAGGACGACACCTAGGGCTTATAAGAGGATAAACTCTAGGGTTTCTTTCCTAGAAGGCTTGACCTAGGATTATGAGTGGAAAATCCTAGGGTTTGATCTTCAAGTCTTCTCTGCCCTTTAGCCTCCATTGAAGGTGTTGCATTGACTCCATATGCCCAAGGATTAAAGATGGCACTAGTCTTTCTCATTTGCAAAGTGATATAAGCAATAGTTTATCTTTCTCTCTCTCCCGCAACAACTTATGTTATCTTTAGAATTTGCAATTGCATCTTCATTCTCTTGCATTCATAGTCTAACGTATTGCAATTCTTGCTTGGAATCATCTATAACATACTCACTCTTGCACTAATTGCATTTTCAGCCATTAGGGTTTGTCTCATTGCACTCAATTAACATAGTTTCATGCTCTTTATGTCATGCAATCATTGGTAAATGGTTTACAAGTCTTTTCATGGTTATTTGGCATACCTTCATTCACTTTCTTGCTGATTTTAGAGCTGATGTAGTATTGCTGTTGTAAACTTGTTGGATGCTTAAGTATCTAGTCTTTCTCTACAAGTTTATTTCAGCTTTCATTTTTCTTTGATAGCTAGTGTTTCGAAGAATTTAATTCATTTTCTTAGCTTAGATAACATCATAAATGGTTGTGATAACACCTTACACAGTTACATAGCTAATTACCTTTCCCTTCACTCAACCTTAGCCAATCAAACAATCAATACAGGGGGGCATAGACTTGCCTTTACCTTGCTATAGGATCCCTTGAGGTTGCTAGGGAAGCCTTCCTTGTGTTGGATCTTCATCCTTCACTAAAACGAGGGAAGTATTTTCTTAGATGACAGTGGCAATTACTTCCATATGTTACACTAGTTTAGCATCTTGTGAAGGCTTTGCACAAGTGCTAAATTTCATGATAACAATGTCCATTTACCTCCAGTGCTTAAGCTCCCTGCATGTTCTGGTGTTAACGCTAAGGCTGCACAGACTGTAGAGTCTCTTCTGGTGTCTAATGAACAAGACTTTCTCATTGTGAATGTAGGAAGAAAGGTAGCAGTAGCTGAACTTGTTGGGAAGATAGAGGTCCTGTATCTTTCAGACCAATGGTGTTATTCTCCCTGTAGAGGCTTGACTCCCCAGCTTGTGGTGTTTTAAAATGAGATTGGAGTGACAGGTAGAAAACTTCACCATACAACAAATGGCATGATAATAAAAATAGCACAGTAGACAATAAGCTTCTTATATCTTCTGAAAAAGTAAAACAGGCACACATTCAGATGTGCAGATAATGAAGGAAAAAATAGACATTGCTAATCATAAATATAAAAGCACTTAGTAATTAATAATAATGCATCTGGATCATCAAAAAATTGAGGGAAGCCACTCACTGGAAACAACAGGTCAAACAAAAGACATCATAGTAGTTGATTGCAGAATACATGGTAATGCCTTAAACAAATAGATAAAAAGATATATGTTTTACCTTTCCGAATTCTTCACTAGAGATAATGCAGACTACACGCTTGTTCTCAGTGAATACATTGCAATATTTACTATTTACCGCTATAGGATTGACCTACAAGACCAGTAATAAGAAAGATGTTAAAAACCACATGTGGGATTTTAACTTAAAAATATAGGAGTGTTATGGACTGATTTGGAGTTCAAGACTACAAACTCTTATTCATGAAGGCAATTGTGAAAATTTATGCAGATGCACATACTGTATATAAAGGGCCAGGAATCTCAATGAACTTCCCGACTACACCACTGATAGGAACATGGAAACGATGGTAGTCCTGCACATCATAAACCTATTTATGTAAAACAAAATAAAAAGATAATTTCATTACAATCTCTAAAACAACCTGAATTCATTTTTCAAGGCCCTAATTTATAACATTTTCACATTTCAAAAGAAACCCGTCTTGCCAAAGCATCTTAGATAACATGGTGCAGGAAAAAAACTCCTTTTTCTACATCTCACATTAAGTCTTTGGTTTTCCATTTAGTGTTCTTTTATAGTATATGAACAGAGGAGAAGACACCTGTGGAGCCAGTCGAAAGATCACCAAAGATCCTTCATCAAAACCACTTGAATATGTTTCATCTCCCAAGAGACCTCGCACAGAAAATTTACGGCCCTGTATACATTTACGAATTTCAAACTTTCCATCAGTGCATTTTTCTAAATGATAATCAGTTTTGAGAGAAAATATGAACAAGAACTAAGTATTAGCATGTTTAGCTCATGTTAGGTAAAGTTTCACATCTACATGCTTTACAGATTCTAAATTTATCTCTGAAAGACTCCAACGGGTGATTGCACCTTGGAAGACTCCCATTCTACCCTAATACATACAGGATCCACAAAATTCATCAATGCATGTGAAGCCAAAGTCAACCAACAGGTGCCTTGCAAACTGGTAGCACTAAATGACTAATCATATAATTACTTGGTAGCTAAGTGATGCTGAGCGAGTTATTTCAAAGGTGCCTTCCAATAAATGTTGCATGGAGTGGGAGTGTTTTAGGGAGCAGGGGCATCGGGAGTGTCATTTAACAAAAATCCAAGGGAGTGTCTATTATATATATATATATATATATATATATATATATATATATATATTGCGTTTATATTAAAAATAAACATGCCGAAGGACAAACTATGTATGAAAACATGCATATTTGTACATTAATATAGATGTAAATGGCATCCATAGTACATCAATGATTAATCATTTGAGCATCGACCATCTAGATTCTAGTAATTACAAACTTACAAACCAACATACAAATTTTTAAACCATATAATAGAAAGTAGACCATTAAATTATGGAATGAAATCAGTTATCCAACAACTGTCAACAATAACATGAGTCATGACCAAATGGTTATGTTTACAAAATAGGCCATTTGCACCTAAGTATGAAGACCGAAAGGTCCAAAACAATAAAGTTTAAACTGAACTAGTTGCTAAATACTATGAATCTATCATCCATAGACTATGACATATAAAGTAATGAAAAAGGAGAAACATCAAACAACTATCTCATCCTCCTTCCAGCACCATGATTGTTGCGTGGCCCTCTTGTCTAGCCTTTGCCTCTACATCGATCCTCTAAGAACATTAGTCGACGCCACCTAATTTTAATGAAACTACCTAATCCAAGCCTTAAAATATGCTAGAAAAGCTTAACGTGCCTAATCAATGATTTTGGTTTGAGTGAAGGGTACACTTTTGGTAAGGCCATGACAAAAGAGTTTAACAATCAACACTACCAACATTCGGGTACATAAAGGGCTTGTTGCTCTTGCTTAAATGCCAATCACATACCCTCATACGTGATATAATCCAATGAAAATGCTGCAATCCCATCAATCCTGAAATCCTGAAAACTATTAAGTCTGTTGAATTTTTAATGAGATATGAAATTCTACTTTCTCCATATGAAGTCTGATGAGGTTGGAACCACTCTCAAACATCCTGAAACAATTAATGGTAATGCTAAAAATTTAAGTAAAGGTTGACATTTCCCTTATCTTTCCTTTTACTTTAAGAATGGTAATGTTAATGGTAAGTAAAAGGATAAGTAAGTAAAAGTTGACATTTCCCTTATCTTTCCTTTTTATCCTTTTACTTACCATTAACATTACCATTCTTAAAGTTAACAATTCTTAAAGTAAATCCTTTTACTTACCATTAACATTACCATTCTTAAAGTAAAAGGAAAGATAAGGAAAATGTCAACTTTTACTTTAAGAATTTAACATTACCATTAGGGAGCATCCAGGGAGCGCCTTGGGAGCATCCCAGGGAGCATGGCACTCCCAAAAGGGCAGGGAGCATTCTCAAAAAGCCTAGAGCACGCTCCCAGTTTTTTGGAGCGTGCTCCTTGGGCACTCCCGCTTGGAGTGCACTTTCGAGCTTGAGAGCGGGAGGGGATGCTCCCTGCAACACTGCTTCCAATCAAATGATAAACAACTTATACAAACACCTTTGTTGCAACTTACATAAACAATAAGGCAGAAGAATATTTCTTTATCTTTGGATTAAATAGTATCTCTAATCAGGG
>SNQJ01S0036328.1:8837-39554 GCA_010110895.2 Picea sitchensis
ACTAAAGAGATAACATTTCAGTCACCAGTTGATCCTATAAATTATAGGGTTATAACAATACCCATGATTATGTGTGGGAGCTTGCACCAGGGTGTAAGTCCGTTAAGCAGGTCGTCAACGTAACTTTTCCACCCACTTTATCCCAGCCCCTTCTTGTCTTGATTTCACGACCTTGGATTTCATCACCAACTAGTGACTTTGAAATAAGAAGGTTTGTTTGTGTGGTTGATATCTATATTTTATTAGTGTAGTGTTGTTTTTTTCTCTAGTTGGCCATATATTTATTTCATTATTTATTCGGTGCAGCCAACATTGGCCCTTGTCGTTCATGTAGGATGCGGGGGTTACCTCTGGAAGAGTCAGAAGAATACGCTCCTTTGCTTCCTAATTCACCAGAGGGTCCTTCTCTTGAAGGAGTAGTCAATAACGATGTGTCCTCTGAGATTGGAAGTTCTACTCCATTGGTAGAATCAACACTTCCTCTAAATCCATTATTGAGTGTTATACAAGATCCACTTTTGCTCCAAATAAACTCGTCGGGAGACATTGTTGCTGAAGACTATACTAAAATACCTACTAGACCTTATGTAGAGTCTCATGTAGATGATCCACCCTTTCAAAGTGAATCATTTAGAACTCTGATTCATACTGCTATAATTTTTAATCCTAGATCAGTCCCTGTCCGTTCTTTTTGGAGGACCTCCTCGAGACATGATATTTTTGATAAACTAGAAATGATCCAAAATCAACCTATGTCATCACATACGCTTTCTACTTCCACTACTTATACAATACCTTTATATCATTTTACCGGCACGACAAGTAATGTTGTTACGATTTCAGACCAGTTGTTGGTTGGTTCTCATACAATTATTCCCCTCTAGCTCACTAGATCTACCACGGTCCCACAAGTTACACATGTTTCTGCTGGATGTCCGGTCATAACTCAAGATCCTATTGGAACACAACTTCCTCCTATATAAATTCCATCACTTCCACCTGGGTATAACTCTCTTAATACTTATATTGTTAATCTTGCCCAGAGTCCATCCAGAGGGCCTAATATTTTTATCCCACCTAGATATAATGTTGCTAGAGGTTTTGTTCCCACACCTACCCAGGTTCTCTCTGGAGGGCCTAGATTTCCTCCTTCACCTCCACCTGGAGGATCTAATCATCCTGGACCAAGTAGCTCCAATCAAATTGGAGGTACAATTCATTCTTCCACTTCTGGTTTTCAACTTCCTGTTGGAGGTCAACCTCAAGTTGGGGGGAAACCCCAAGTTGGTGGTCATAACCCAGTTTATGGACAATATATACCTGGATCACAAACTCAACCTTGGAATTTTCCTTTCCAAGGATATCAACAACTACCTGGGGGGAAAATCATCAATTAAATTATTTTGTACCCCCTAATCCCGGGCAACCATATCTAGGCGTTGTAAATCCTACCTGGAGTCAATATTTCCAGTCTTATTCTCCTTTCCAAGGTAGCATACCAAATCAACTAACACATGTTGGATACTTCGCTCAAAACCCTCCACAACCAAATTTGACAGGGCGTTCTAACTATTTATAGACTGCTTATGGTCCTACTAGTATACGCACAGGATTATCCCCTCAAAATTACCAATTTTCTCAAGTGAACTGACAGTTGTCATTTCTGCTACCTTGGATTTACCGTATTTGTCTAGGATTTTGAATGATCCTATTTTTTCATTCTCCTTATTGGTTGTTCATACCTGCCAAATTACCATCAGGCATTCCTAATTTTGGCGATCGATCGGGAGAAGAACGAAACAATCACATCATGACATTTCATCTTTGGTGTTCATCTAAATCCTTGATGGATGACTCCATTCAATTACGTCTTTTCCAACGAACTCTTACAGGTTCGGAAGCCAAATGGTATATCGAATTTCCATGAGGATTCTTCAATTATTTCAAAACCTTAGCTATGTATTTATTAACGCATTACCAGTTATTGATACAATATGAGACAGGAACTGAGATTTTGAGTTCATTTAAACAATCCTCTTCTACTCACATTTCATATCATATTTATGAGTGGAGGAGGAGAAGATGATTAATAAAAGTTCCCCTTCCTAATCAATTATTGGCTGAGTTGTTTACCAAATCTCTCATCGGTCCTATCACTTGTGATGTTTCCATGGGTGGTGTCATCACTAAAGAGCAGTCTATAGTCGTGCTCAATACTTGGATCTCGTTTATTCACAAACAGGCATGCTATATGACTTGATCCCTGATGCTCCTCACCCATTTACAAATCCAACCCCAATGCCTCAAGTAGCTTCTCATGTTGTTGATGGTGTGATTGGCACTTTTCATGTTGAGACTCAGTCCAAACAAGCCAGTCATTCCAATCCCAAATCTACTACTGCTAATGTACAAATGTTACTCCTACAACTCCTTCTCCTAGAAAAACCTTTGAGGTTAATACGGTTCAGTCTACACCTACCGGTTAAAATAAAACTAAAAAGAAAGGGAAGGGTAAAAATAAAGACGATAAAAATAATAATCAACAAGCTAATAAAACCAATACTCAGACTGCTAATGATAAAGAAAAGTGAAAACCTCATTATCCTTGTCTTATCTGTGGTGAGGATCATTATATGAAATATTGTCTGAGACGTGATGAGGTTACTAAGTTCCTGCAAGGGACCAGGACACCTCCTACATCGATCATTTTGTCACAACATTTTCCTTCTCAATGGCAGGCCCAATTGGTTATTCATGACCAACCTTCTCCTTCTACCACATCTTACATACTTATGTGTATTGGTGACTCCAAGAAGAATGAAGTTGTAGTCGCTACTCGAGCCAAATATTATCATCCTTCTAAATATAAAGTTGATGATTCACCACCTCCATCGATTCAACCTCCTCCATTGAATTCACCTCCCAATGGTCCTCTTCATCTCGAATGACCAAGTCTAGATGTATTTCTTCATCTGCCTCCTAAGGGTGTCGTTCGTAAGTCATCATTTAACCCTCATGCATGTTCCTCTCAAAAATACAGTATTGTAGAAGATCTTGCACATACACCTTCTGCGATGTCGGCTCTCGAAGTCCTTCAAAGTTGTCCTATGCAATAGAAGGAACTATTAAAGGATATTGGTGGAATAGATCCTACTGATACAAACTTGCTAATATTTGACTTGGAATATCACATTCTAAGTCTCCCTCATCAATTAGAATTTCAAATACAAGTCATTGTGTAAATTAAGAATATTTGTCAAACTATTGTTGATGAAGGAACTCCAACTTGTTGGAAAGCCATTGTCTCTCCTGCCCTTACCGAGTCACACAATACTTTAAAATATTTTAATGGTACAGGGTTCAAACCTTATGGATTTCTTCATTCGTTATCTATTGTGTTAGAAGGAAAAGAGGTTATTGTTGAGGTTTAGGTGTTTGATCCACCTTTTGATTACAACCTTCTACTTGGTCATAGTTGGATTGATTCTATGCGTGTAGTTGTTTCTACTATTTTCTGTGTGATATGTTTCCCTCACCAACGTAAATTTGTTACCGTAGATCATCTCGCCTTCTTTAGTTATGATTCATGCACTAGTAATGTTCCATTCATAGAGAAAACACCTCCTAGTTATGAGAATGTCGGTGTGGGTCTTTTAACGTATTCATCGTTAATGGGTACTTTCCCCATTCTACCACCCGATGTTCCTCCTAATTTTTTCGCTTCGATTAACATGATTTCGACTGTTGTTGGAGAAACCCCTGAGTCCAATGACCCTTGGATAGTACCTAGCTTGGATGACTGTCTTTGTTATGGTGATCAAATTCCTTTAAGTCCAGTGGAATTGACCTATCAAGCTATTCAACCGGAAACTCCTTCTCCTCGTTCTCTCTTAGGTACGTCTCCTGATATGTTTCACATAGTATTTCACACCAATGAAATGATCATGACAGTTAAGTCCATGGAAGACACCCCATGGGATGATGGGAATCATCTTTCTATCCTCTTCCTAGAAGCTGAGACTATTGAGATTTATCAACAGATTTTGGATCTGTTTACTTTCATTAATATTCCCCCTATTCCTGAACCAACATGTGATGTTTTGTACGAAGGGAAATTGGGAAATATTTCACCCAGCATCCCTCTAGATATTTTGATTAAGCCTGGAATAGTGGAAAATGTTCATATTGGTGCCTCATGTTCTCCTGATGAGATTTGAATTTACAAGGCCCTTTTCCAAGAATTATGTGACATTTTTACATGGAGTTATGAAGAGATGCTTGGAATTGATCTAGATATTGTTGTACATGAAATTAACACATATTGACGCTAAACTCATTCAAAAACTACTTTGCCCAGTTCATCCATGCAAAGCTGCTTCTATTAAACTCGAAGTTGAAAAACTTTTTAAAGCCAGTTTTGTCTACCCTATAGCGTTGACTGATTGGGTGTCCAATCTTGTTTTGGTTATGAAGAAACAAGGCACAATCTGTGTTTGTGTTTATTATAGGGATATCAACAAGGCTTGTCCCAAAGATAATTATCCAACCCATTTCGTTGACCAGATCGTTGGCGATTTTACCAAGAGTGAAATATTCTCTTTGATAGATGGATTCTTCGGCTATAATCAAATCAATATTTTACCTATGGATCAACATAAGACTTATTTTATTTTCCCTTGGGGTACCTTCGCATATCGTAAACTCCCTTTTGGTCTCAAAAATGTTGGTGTGAATTTCCAACATGCTATGTCTTATGCTTTTCATGATATCAAGCACATTGTACAACCTTACCTAGATGACTTATCGATGCATTCCTTGCATCGCCAAGATCACCCGACACACTTACGAACCATTTTTATATGTTGTCGATATTATCAGATATGACTGAATCCACACAAATTCCTTTTTTGTGTGGAGTCTTGATGAATTCTTGGTTTTATCATTTCTACACATGGGATTAGGGTGGATCCTTTGAACGTTGAATCTATTCTCAATTTGCCTCCTCCTTCTACCTTACGCCAACTCCAAAGTTTGCAAGGGAAGGAAAACTTTTTATGACGATTCATTCCCAATTATTCCGAATTAACAAAAGGTTTTACTCAACTTCTTAAGAAGGGTCATGATTTTGTATGGGACGACTCTGCCAACAAAGCCTTTGAAGCTTTGAAACTTTTTTTAACCCATACACCACTTTTGTTTTCCCCCGATTATAGTCAAGATTATTTCTTATACTTGGCTACTTCGGACTCTACCATATCCATGGTTCTAGTACAATAGGATGATTCGCATGATGAACATGTTATCTACTATTTGAGTTAGAGTCTCATGACCATCGAAACCAAATATATGCATGTGGAGAAACTAGCCTTGGCAGTTGTTCAAGTTGTTCAATGTTTTTGTCATTATATCTTATTACGCAAAACCACCATCATTTCCAATTGCAACCCTATGCAACATATCCTTACATGCCAATTGTTGGGGGGAAAATACTCCAATTGGATAGCTATTCTTCAGGAGTTTGAGTGAGCCAAGTAAAATAAATCTTTGGTTTTTTTCGAATTGATATGTGACCTTCCATCCACTGAAACAGAAACTGTGGCAGAGGATTATTTTCTTGATGAGTCTCTCTTTATAATCAGTTCATACAGCATATATTATGGATACATTATCATTTATCTCCAAACCCAAACTTTCCAGCTCAATCTTTCTCATGTATATCATCGTCAAATTTGGTATCAAACCCATCAATACATTATCCTCGGTGACACTCTTTACCGGCGTGGTATTGATTCTGTATTTTGATGATGTCTAACCTATGATGAAGCTGAGAAGGATTTAAATGAATATGATTTCATATCATGTGGTGGTCATATGTCTGGGTATGCCACTGCCCAAAAGATCTTACGAGATGGTTACTTATATCCTTCATTTTTTAAGGATTGCATTATTGTCATCCAGAAATGCCACGCTTGTCAAACGTATAACAATACGTTTTGATCACATATTACTCATATTTACCCTATAGTTTCCATTGGTCCATTCGCTAAATGGGGCATTGACTTCATGACATGTAACCCTCACTCAGTCAGGGGGCATGGATACATTATCGTAGTTGTGGATTATTTCAGTAAATGGGTCGACGCAATGCCTACATTTGATAATACTGGGAAACCTACATTGTTGTTCATATTCAATCATATCGTCACTAGGTTTGGTGTCCCTCAAGCCATCATCACTAACCATGGTAGCCATTTTCACAATTTCATGATGTCTAAACTTACCAATAAGTTGGGTCTTTGATGTGAAAAATCAACCCTTACTATCCACAGGCCAATGGCCAGGTTGAAGCAATCAACAAAGTTATAACCACTATGCTTTGACATATGGTAGGGATTCACAAGGAAAGCTGGCACACAATGCTCTTTTCAACATTATGTTCCTATCGGACATCCGTTAAATCTTCCACAGGGTTCACGCCTTTCCAGTTAGTGTATGGGATTGAATCTATTCTGTCGATTGAATGTAAAATCCCATCTTTGAAAATAGTTGTCGAACTTCTCCCTATCAGCTCAGCCGAAGAAGAATGTCTCTTGTATTTAATGCAATTAGACAAGACTCGTCATGATTCTTCTTTAGTCATATAAACTCATAAGAAACGTGTCAAATCTCAATACAACAAGCATGTCAAACCATGTGTTTTTTTCTGAGGGTGATTTAGTTCTCCTTTACAAACAAGATTATGACTTATTAGGGGTCGGTAAATTCGATCCCATATGGCATGGCCCTTATATCGTTAAACGAGTGTTGGAGAAATGGGCTTATGAGTTGGTGGATTATGATGGAATTCCTTTGGGTGAACCCAGAAATCGCCTTTACTTGAAGAAGTACTATGCTTAAAATATTTTTGCATGAGTGCTTTATATTTTAGTGTATCATACTCTAGTGTGTGCTTTTTTCGTTTCTTGTTTTGCCTTTAAGCTGCTTACCTTGCATTGCTTTGTTTCCATATGTCTGCGTCCTTGCTACCCTATATTGTCTTTTCTAATGGTGCTAATCGCAATACTCAAAACCTAGCATCTGTTACATGGGAAATCTATGCACCTACAGATGAGTTGATCAGTCTACACGATGTTTTCCTTGGTCGTGCAACTAATAATATCACAGAATACAGTGCATTTATCGAGTTATTAACTGACACCATTTCATTTGGAATCTGTCATCTTATTGTACGGCTTGATTCACAACTAGTGGTGTTTCAATTGAGTAATGTTTATTCCATCTGAAATCCTACATTGTTACGGGTATACTTAAGAATTCACCTCTTGGAAAGACATTTTGATTATATTGAATATCAACATATTCCTAGTTGTCTAAACACATTAACATATGAATTGGATAATTATGTTTTAGACATACATTTGTGCCATTTAAAAATCCAAACACACATTTAAAAAGACAATTAAGCCGATAGGAAATTTATATTATAACGTCAAAAGTTACAAAAAAGTGTTTGTCCTGAGACCAAAATGTCAAAATGGTCAAGCTCATAGCTTCATATACATAAGAATCAAGGATTATTATCTCTATAACAAATGACTCTCATGCCACTCGATGGAGCATTGACCCAATGGATGTTGATACACCAACTATATGGCGTTGGTAGCAACGAGGTAACTTGTCCATAGTGATGTCAAGGATGTTTATGGTCATTCCCTCAAGGTTCTGTTTGATGTCCTCAAGATCCTCAACAACTATCGCTCGACCCACCACTGCACCTGTCTCTCCACGTCTCTGAATAGGAGATGATCCCGGAGGTTGGAAAGGCGCCACATCTACATTTTTGAGAGCACTTGATTAGTCTCAGATAAATAACAAAAACAATTTATAATTAAAATCCCAAACACTACATATAATGAAAAAATTATTCTTACCTATCTCTCCCCACTGAGAACCCTCAGGTAATTCCAAGTCGGGGTCTCCACGAAAATCAGGTAAGCATAGTCCTCAACCATAACAAGTTGATCCATCAGCCACTGGAGGAAAGCTTGGTCATATGTAACGATTGACAGGCTTCCATGGCGATCCATCAAATCCACCCATATTTTCATTTGAGGATATTGTGGAGCAAGTATTCCCCATTTCAAATGTTGTAGGCGCAAAAAGGGGACCTTCTCTAGGAAGAAGGATACCAAAATAGATCCATACCTGAATGGTTTCAATCGACCATTCCTACACTTTGTCAATTGTTTCTTCATGTTTTTTAGAAGACCCTTGCACCAATTGAAAACCTGGGGCTCCATACACTCTATAACATATTGAAAATGAATTTTTAAAGCCATATGAGGAGAAACACTCCCTTCCATCCGAGTGATAGTGTAGAGGATAGTTCTCAAAGGAAAATCTCAGACATCCTTTATGGAAACTTTTCCACTATGTTTCTTTGTACCTAGTATGCAGTGATGTGCTACGTAATAGTCCATGGGTTCACCACCACCTCTGCTTCCCGAGAGTGAAACCCGAGAGCCTCGAAGAGATAACCCCATCAAGAAGTAAATGTCATCAATATATAAGGTGAGTGTATGCACACCCACATGAAAGGCTTGTTCATTGACATCCCACATGTGGACTAGGTACTCCAATAGCCTCAATTGGGCTCTCATTCCCTAAACTTTGAAAAAATTTATCAAGCCACACTCCCAGAGTGCCATGACAGTGATCGGGTCATTCCCAGAAAAATAATCTTCTTCCTCATGCTCACATGCCCTCCACTCGAGCATAATGACCGATGAAAACCTACCAAACAACATTAAAGGATGATTAGAATTATACAAATTTAAAAGTTGGAAGTTTTCCTAGCTCTTTTTTCTCTTTTTAAATTGTGAGTTGTGTTCGTCACAGGGGCTCTCTTTTCCACAGTGCGACATCGTTTCACCCTAGTTGTGGAACCCCTGCGGCGATTTGGGATCGTCGCAGTTCACGATAGGGTGGGCCTGTGATGATATCAAAGCACAATAACCCCTAAAATATTTCCCATAACTCAAAATTGAACCATTAAAAATGAAAAATTCAACCATGAAAAGAGAGAGGGGAAGAAGAATACCTTCTTGACAGAAGCAGCTCGAGAAATCATCCACTGGGTGCTCCAGAATCATCACTTGAAATTCAGAGGAAAAGGGGGGTTTTGGCACTAATTGGGTGAAAATGAAAATGAAATGGTAAATGAACTATTTTGACCTATTTTATTCACTTTTTACCATTTTAATTTCAAATTAAATTAATTTTTAAATATTTTTACCTATGCCCTAAACTTAATGAACTTTGCAAAGCGTCTCTATTACAGGTTGAGAGATTTGAGGACTGGACTTTTGATATGGATCCTTTCTTTTTGGTTTTTTTTGTGTGTTTTTATTATGTACATATACTTTTAGGTTTTTTCAGGAAAAACTCTGAGCATGGTCTTAATTCTTTCTCACACTCGTGAAACTATGAGAATGCAATCGAGTAACCTTTTATCGCTTTTTTCGGACTCATAATGGCAATACAAAAAAATGAACCCTATGGAGTATCCTTTAAGATCTTTTCAAGGTCCTTAAACATGAAAATATAGCCGAGCGACCTTGTTCTTTTCACACTCGTAAAAGTATTTGAAGAAAATGTCTGATGAACGGTAGATTATCTCTTTTTCGGTCTCGTCAGACTAACTTACGAAAAAGGACATTTTGGAGTTTTCTTTAAGTGTTTTTTAGGCTCTCTAAAAATGAAAAACCCTTGATTTTTCTTTGTTTGGACTTGTAAAACAAGCATCGAAAGGTCCATATGGGACCGAACCACTCCTTCCTAGGGTTAGTTAAAAATAATCCAAGGGACTCATCCAAAGGATGAGCTTACATTACAAGCATATGTCATCCTCCTCAATCTTGTGTAAAAATAAAGAGGTACTCACCAAAAATGGTGGGGGGAAATTGGAAAACAAATGTAGATCTATATCTCTATTACTGGCAGTGTCGCTCTTGAACATGGCACCCCTCTTCATCATTGTATCGAGGTTGGAAAATCTATTTGTCTCTCATTTGACCATTCACAAGTCCATATGTTGGGTCCTCCTTGAGTCAATGCTTCCAAGGCAATTATCGTGTCATTTATATGTTCAAGAGAAGTTCAACCTAAACAAGCCTTCTATTGAGTCGACCATCTGCAGTCTTTAAAATCCTACCATGTCGGCCTTCCCTGAGTTTGTCTTGTATAATACGATCTACTTCAAATATGTTACATATTTCACATCATTGATGGGGGATAAATTAAGGCCCTCCTATGACGAGTCTCTTCCTGTTGAATTCAACTCATTATCCAAGAATTAGACTTAGAAATCATTTAGTACCTTGGGACTTGCATGCCTCAATGACAGGTTTCCTTTCTTTCAACAGTGGGTTCACATCATTGACCCCCGATTGGAAGATTCCATCAACTGTTCGACTTCAACTCATTTATTCACATTCATTGGATTGTAATAGAGTACCTTGGGAGTCATTGAAATCAATGGTGATTTCCCTCGCACTTGTTAACGGTATCCATTAATGACCGGTAATCAAGTAGTTTCTACCATGTTTGACTTCAACACCTATAATCACATGACTAGATTTGTACTTCGATACGATGGAAATGAAGACCCTAGATCTCACCATATTGGTCCAGGTTGCGATGGAGTATTGATAAGTCTATACTGACACATAGATCCAGCGTGTATGTCTCATGGCTATGTCTGAATTTAAATTCTTAGAGCATAGATCCACAATGTATTTCTTGTGGCAATGTTGAATCATGATGACATGGATCCACAATGTATGTTTGGTGGCCATGAATCACTTGAAACTTATGATTAGAGTCACTTTTATTCTGAGTATGGGAATTCCTACCCTAGAAGATGGTATGTTATTATGCAGATGCATGATTGTTTGCAAGTTCTCAACCAATGCACTCCTTGTTTTCGACACACACTTTCTACAAAGTATTTCAATTGTCACATGTTCCAACTCCATACTTTGGGGGGAATTATGTAACACATTATTTTGGCCACCCTTGTGATCAATTGACTATATGTGCATAACTCACTCCCATGTTCCCTGAAGATACTAAATGAGACTTTCTCCATGAGGAAAGTGAATCATCTTTATTTCCTTAAAAACCATATCAAAGGAGATTGCCTCACCCTAATAAATGCTTGGGGTGTGATGATTCTTGATCGTTACATTCTACACCAAAAATGGACTGTGGCATCACCACAAGCTACTTGTGCATAGGGTGCGACAATGCTCAAACAAGAGGAAAAGGTGAAATTCATGAAAGTTCTAGAAGGGAATCTTCTAGAAGATGAGGTGTCCTTCGATTGGTTTGGATATTACTCGCTTATTTGATTTAGTGGGATCATCCTAATCTCTTCATCCATTCCTCTTTCACCCTATATAAAGAGGGTTCTCTCATGGGAAAGGCTAGATTGGCTTATACATGAATAATTTTGTTGAAGATTGTACTGGTGATAGATTTTCTTTAGCTTTCCAAGTCGGGTTGTGAATTCTCTTCATCAAAAGCATTGAATCAAAGGTGTGTGTGTTGAAGGAACGGTCCATTGGAAGGGGCCTTGCAACATCAAGGCATGGGTTGTATTCTCCACTTGCATTCAATATAATGCATTAATACACTTCTTCCCTATAAAGGTGGCTCTACTTTTATTGTATAACTCCTTGATATTATACATAGACTTCATTGGAATATATATATCATTGTTCTCTCTCTTTGTTGGTTTGTGCTTCTTAACAGGTTCACCATCCCACAAATCCAAATATGGAGAAGGGGAGACACTAGCGAGGATAAAACATCGTTTAAATGGTATGTCATTTGTCCCTCTCTAAACTAGTTTATATTACAATGAAATCTAAGGAGAAACTTGTATTCTTCCCTGTTTTGTTCTAGCTTCTTGTTGAAGTTAGGGAGATCCATTTGTGTCCACACTTACCGATTTGTCCAATAAAAAGTGGGGAAGGGTTTTTTGGTTAGGGAGTGAGGGAGGTGATGGGGTAAGGGATTGAGGTTAGTCTGACATTCGTGGATGAGGAGAGATAAGGGGAAATAAGGAGTGGGAGGGATAAGGAAAAATGGCTAAGGGATGTAGATCAGTTGGGTGTGTGAGGAAGGTGAGGTAAGAGATAAGGAGTGGGAAAATAAGTATGGGAAATGAGTATGGAAGGTTGGGAAGGTATAAGGGATGAACCCATTGTAATGTAATAAGAAGAAAATTGTGGGTATTTAGGATAAAAATTTGAAGAAACCAAGGGTCTTGGGCCCAAAAAATTAAATAAAATTTCAAGAGATTAGCTTTATTCCACATGGAAGAAGCACCCTTTTCTGCTTAAACGCAAGCCTAAATACCTTGAGCATACAAACTCATATTTTTTATCCAAAAAATGTGTGATGAATCTGAGACCAATGGATACACCATGGAATTATAATATTTCAAAACATTTCTTCTTTTGATGCCATTTTTTTTATTATAACAGAAGTGAGAAAATATAGGTGACCAATTTTTGGTCAACAACTGGCTCCAACTGCAGGACAATGACCCCTTGTGGGTTGTTGACAACCCAGAATCTGAAAACCAAGGATCTTCTCCATTGGGATATGGATTCATCTTGTAATTATTCATCTTTCATGGAGTTATATTCAAATATTATTTAGATATTGTGATGTCGTATTGTGCAAAACTTGAACTGAAGAAGGAAACTGTATACATACAAGATCTACCTACCCTACCTTACTTCAAGGGAAGAAACACTTTCAGGTATAGGTAGATTTCCAATGGAGCCATTGAAGCATTGATCTGATTTGTGGAATGAAATCCATAACTGTGGAACATATTGAAACTCATACCAATGAGTCAGGGGCACTCTCAATGTGTATTGGAGAATAATTTAACTAGGTGCACTCAAAATATGATTGCATTGCTTCACCAACAATGCTTTGGAACCATGATTCAATCAAATCAATTATTGGTTGCTCAAGAATACTATTGTCTTTGATTGGATGAGGAGTTTCTAATATTACAATACATTCATATTTATCCTTATCTCCAACCACTTCCAAGGTTCTTGATTCATTAACAATGTCTTGAAAAGACTCTTCATTAATGTAATAGAAATATTACCATCATTATTCTCAAGATTCATTTCTTCCACCAATTCTTATTGTTTCCAATGCTCTTCAGGATTTTCATCACATGTAGCAAGGAAGAAATATTCTTGTATATTTGGTGGAGGCTCCTCAACTTAATTATCAAATTTGTTTCTTGAAATATCTTCATATGGAGTATATAGGAGGATGAAATTCTCTTCTTGCAAATTAGAATTTTCATCTTCATTTTCAGCAATATGACTTAACTCAGAAAAATCATCCAATATTTGATTAGATTCTTCTTCAAAATTAGTCACTTCATCATCTTGTTTCCATATGGGAGAGGGTGGGTGGGAATACTTTTCAACAAATAAATATTCTAATATGTCCCCACTAGTAATGGTTACGGGTAGTAATGAATGGGACCATTCAAGAGCATTCCCACACAGATTTTGTAAAAATATTTGGCATATAATATTTTCTTCAATTAGATTAAAAATTTGACATGCACAATTGAATCTATACAAATGTTGCTCTGCATCCTCCAAATTATTTCCAAAGAATGTAGAAATTTTTTTCATAGGAATATTAGGCATCTAAAAATTTTCTTCTAGCAAATTTAAAGGGCCTCTATGTAGTCACTTTCTTCTTTGGGGCCTTGTTTATTTTACTGCATCTCTTGAAACCATTGATGGGATTGGTGAAGAAGGTAAATGAGCATAATGATATGAAAGAAACTCTTAAGAGGAGTCATAATATACATCTTATTGGAATTTTTGAGTCTTTCCAATGGAGTTTCCAGGAAGTCCATTCTTCTGAATATTTTGCATTTCTTGGATTATTTTGAGGTCATCCAAACATTTCTAAATAACAGTTTTGTAAACCTCGTGCATCTAGAAAAAGAAACAATCTTCTTGAATCTTCTTTTCAAAACTTTTGAACCATGGAGACTTTAGTTCCTCGATCTGATTTAAAGCAGGGCCTTAAATATTTTGAAAATAAATGGCTCCCTAGTATGGTCACCAAAAATGTTGACGTTTAAATATGTTAGGACCAAAATGGAAACCTTACTAGGATATGAATCCTCCTATGTTTTTATAGAGGTGGTAATCCTCTTTGGTTGAAGAATATATCTGTGATATCTTGGAATAAGGAGAATGCTAAACATCAAATCCTAGATCTTTATTGCTTCGAATTATGAAATGATAGGGTTCTTCAATAACCTGATATAATATTTATGTGCAATAAGAAGTCTTTTAACCATAAAAAGATTGAAGGAGGGTTTCAATATCAAAATATATTTGAGTTCAGAATCAAATATACAACCTTCTTAATCACTTACAAATACATCCATATCTTCTTCACGAGAATTAGGAGAGAAAAATTTGATCATCTCAAAGAATTTTAAAAGAGTATTACTTATTAAGATAAAAAGATAATTTTATAAGTCAATTTCAAATATCTCATACTCAAAACTCAAAGTTACAAGATACAATCGAAATCAACCCCGAAGTAATTCTTTGTGGAGTTTTATTCATGAAAGATGTTCTTCATCAAAAAATGTTTGTCATTCATATACATGGTTGTAAATACTCCATGATCATATAAGAAAAGTCTTTTGAAGAATACAAGAAGAACACTCAAGAACACATCATTGTACCCAATTCATAAATTCAATCATAAAGCTATGAGAAATTAGGATGACGTAGGGTGAGGTAAGGGGGAGGGGGGTGGTAAAGTGTAGGCAGCGGGGAAGGGGTCACTAGTTGGGGAGTGAAGGAGGTCAGGAGGTAAGGGAGTGAGGTGAGTTTGACTGCCATGGATGAGGAGAGATAAGGGGAAATAAGGAGTGGGAGGGATAAGGGAAAATTTCTAAGGGATGTAGATCAGTCGGGTGTGTGAGGGAGGTGAGGTAAGAGATAAGGAGTGGAAAATAAAGTATGGGAAATGAGTATGGAAAGTTGGGGAGGTATAAGGGATGAACCCTCTGTAATGTAATATGAATAAAATCATGGTTCTTGGGCCCCAAAAAATGAAGAAACCAAGGGTCTTGGTGTTGGATTACTAAGAGGGGGGGTGAATCAGTAATAGCGTAATTATAATCCTTTTTCTTCAAATGTTATATCAATGTAGAATTATTATCCAATAATGAGCAGTAAGAAATAAACAATCACACACATACATAGTACACCAGTGTCGGTGTTTTGGAAACCCAAATGGGAGAAAACCAGGAATGATTTTTCTTATAATATCTTGAATAATTACACATTCATTGGAAGCACCAACTTCATTTGTTTTCAAGCTACTTGGCTGGAAGGAGAACCAACCCCTTATTTTCTCGGGATACAACCCGAGGGAAGCTCCAACTTTTTAATTCTCTAGCTACAACCAAAGGAGGCTACAGCCCTAATGTTCTCGGCTACAACCGGAGAATTGGCTATAACCACTTGTCCTTGCCCATCACATACCTTGAAGTAGAAGTAGAATAGTGGAACCAACATCACACTATCCTTGTGAGATATACCACTATAAACTGTACCAATAAATCTGAAACACGCATCAGCACAGCTAGCTCAGCACTGTACCTCAATTTGTAATCAATCTATACCATAAACAAGTGCATCCAACCATGTACCAATCATGTGTCAACTACTCATCAACTATGACTCATCAATGTATCAACATCATCAACTATACACCTCATGTATGTACCAACTCATCAACTACTTATTACTATTATGTATAAATGTACCTCAACCAAAATCCTCATCCAATTTCATTCATCAAATATAATTTGTAGCTCTATAATAGACTGGTATATATGATCACATTCACACAAACCTTCCTTGACTTTAAAACAGAGACTAGCATTTCATCAAACTTTTCTTTAGTCTCACATGCCTAGTTTTAGTTTAGTCAACAACCCCTACTTGGAAGTAATCATAACTTTGAACCTGTAATGTATAAATATATGGGCCGATACACAATTTTTCTTTGGTTTGTTTTGTAGAATTCCTCAAGTGTCACTACTAGGAACCTCTCAGAAAAGGAGTTATAGCAAAAATGGCATACCTTGTTGAATTAAAACTGTTATTCTAGAGAGAGAGACCTTGTAGGCGTGCCCACTTACAAAATATTTAATGAATTTATCACAAAACAATTACAAAGAATACTAAATATAGTACCCTAACCAACACATTTTGTCTCATAAATTTTGATGTTGTTATGGAAAGTTATGACATTTTTACCCGAAACAGGTGTTTGACTGGTTTGGGACTAATACAAATCCATTTTCCCTTGGTCTTAACTCCCAAATACAATGACACAAGATGAATTTTTTTCATAGATGCTTGGGCATGTTTCTGAGTTTCATACAGAAATTTCAGGTATGGTTCCATTATAGAAAAAATTTATAGCGAAAATGGTGAATGACCTGAAAATAACATACCAGCAAGCACCATCAAAAGAATTTATCCCTTCCTTAGTTTGACCTTCTTTTCTTCACCTTCCTCCAAATTCCGGTTTAGATATCATGGTTACCTCTCAGAAACATATAGATATTCAATATTTTCAAGAATGATTGATTAAAATGAGAGGCCTCTTATTTATACTCTCAAGTAGCTTCCCCTTAAAAACATCTTCTGGGTCCCTTATTTTTCATATTTTAGGGTTGGGTCCTTCTAATTTCTCCATTAAATTTATTATTGAAATAATTTATTTTGTATTCACATTGAATTATAATGCAATCATCACTTCCTTTATTATTGACCTTTTAAAATCTCTTAAACCACTTTGACTAGCACGACCTTTTGGGGCTTCTAGATGACATAGGGGTCCTCCAACCCCGTAAGGCCATAACTCTCAAGCATTGAGGAGTTATGTGACGTTCTACATACCACAATGTAATGACATGTACTATCCATATAGAATAGTAGTAATTGAGAAATACATCATAGCATATGCTCTATTACCCATCAAACAAACTTGGGTCCATTACTGGCTAGGGTCTCCAACTTCTCATGGCCATAACTTTCTCTAACATTGAGGAATTGTATGACATTCCACATACCACGAGGAAATGACATGACAAGCACTATCCATCTGGGATATTTTCCACGACAAGTTCACTTTTCTTCATCTTATTATTCCACAATTAAACATTGGTTCTCTTACTCCTAAGCGTCTTCCTGTGAGGGCTTTCTAAAGGGGACCACTTTGGAGTTCATCCCATATTACTTCTTACCAACCATGAAAAACAATAATGAGTCATATTTACATCAAGTAATATTGGGTCCATTACCCAAACCTTTGTGCTACTTGAGGCTTTCTTCAGGGTTGGCATCAATGACAACCAACCTTAATCGGGCTTTCTTCAAGGGTTGACATCAATGACAACCAACCTTAATCAACACTTGGGCCCAAAAAGTTAAACAAAATTTCAATAGATTATCTTTATTCCACATGGAAGAAGCACCATTTAATGCTTAAATGAAAAATTGAATATATTGAGCATACGAACTCGGATTTTTGATCCGAAAAATATGTGAAGAAGTTGAGACTGAGGGCTACACCATGGCCTTATAATATTTCAATTTTTTTCTTCTTTTGATGACATTTTTTTATTATAAAAGGAGAGAGAAAATATAGGTGACCAATTTTTGGTCAACAGGTAGTTATTTGTAGACAACCCTACAAATATAGACTTTAAAAAAAAAAAAATCTATGGCCCATATATATTGGTTGGAAATTTTTCATGTTTTACCAAATGCAAGGGATGTGTTGTGAATAATAATAACACAAAATAATTATGAATACCATGCAAATGATCTAGGTGGACATAAGTTTCTTCCCACCTATTCCACTGGCTCAAAATAATGTTCCCATCTTGGCAGTTTTTCTATAGTTTTTTGGGTCCCAAACTTTCAGGAACATTTTGAGGCCTTAAATGAGGTTTTTATTTTATATGGAAATACCAAATAGATGTTGGAGTCTTGTATTGGGATAATCATAATTTTTACTCCTCAGTTAGACATTTATGACGAGGTACTGAGTGCCCCAAATGGATATCGTATGAAAAATTTACGCCCTCGATAATTTCATGTATCAACTACCCCCATCGCGGACCATATACCTTTTAGCATTTCATATTTTGGGGTTAGGGTTTTGGATGTGTAGGGTTTTATCATTTAAAAATTATGTTAAAAATTCCTCTGGGATCCTCATTCTAATCATCTTCTTGTGAATACGCGTATACATCACATCTCTTCTCATAGATAAACTACCACCATTCTAGCAAGTTCATTTCACTATGTATTTTATTTTACAACATATTCATATTTCACTCTTTAATAGAAATTGAGTATTACTTTATCTTTGTGTTTTTGTCCTATTTTTGTGTTTCATTTCGTTCTGTCATAAATCTGGATCATTGGTATTAGAGTGGTCTTCTCTTTATATGTTTCTATGTTCATGTCCCCAACGAGGTCAGGGTATAAGGAATTGGGACTCAAACTAGTTGATCCTTTGGAATACCATCCTCACTAACCCTGAAAACCTCCCATGGTGGAGGAAAAAAGAGACGAGGGAGAAGGAGATCTTATTAATCTATTTCTCATAGAAGTCCTCACACAACAAAGGAACAAGATGGTGGATAAATTTTCCCAAATCCTTCGATGGCTACCGACAACAACAGATGCATCTTTGTCAAGAGGTCACTTTGGAGGAATCACCCCCTTCAAGGTACAATTTAATTTTTATATCCCCATATTTGAAGGTCAGATAGATGCATATGCCTTGGAAAAGTGGTTAAATATACTAGAAAGTTATTTCTCTATCCACAATTTTTCCACTAGGGAAAATATCACATTTGTGCTCTTGAAGGTTTTCACCCATGTGAAACATTGGTGGGAGGATTACTTTGAGAAAAAATCCACAGAGGAGTTTGTAATATTTGGGGCCGAGCCCACTTGGGACTCTTTCATGGAAGTCTTCAAGGAAAAATATTACCATGTTGAAAACTATGATGACCAATACATGAGATGGACCACACTACATCAGGAGAGGGACAAAACAGTGTTGGAGTTCAAAAATACCTTCCATACCTTGAACACCAAGTTGGGTATCAAAGACTCCAAGTGGAATCTAGTTATAAAATATCTTGTGGGTCTACATAGGTACATCCCAACAGAAATGTAGTTTCTGGACATCTCGTCGTTGGGATTAGCTTATCGATATGTTGTGAATATCGAGAAAAAATTAAAGTAGAGGAATAAACGGAATTTTGGATCTGCGAATGCATCATAGAAGAAGTTTTGAAAAGGAAATACCACCACATATAACAAAGGAAAAATAAAGGATGGAAAACCTTAAGACAAACATTATAAGTCGCAAACCAAGAAGGGTAATGAGAAGACAAATAAATACAATGGGAAGTGGTGAGAGTTCCATAAAATCCCTTGGAAAAACATTGATGAATGTCACTAAATAAGTCATTAGAAGTTGAGATGAAAGCCTCAAAGTTGGATCCAAGCTTTGTCTCTGATTTAGAGACAAACAAAATGAAGTGGATCATTAATGCAAAACCTAGTGCCACAGTCGTTACCACCAAGATCCATCTAAACGAACCAGAAGAGCTGAAGGAATGTGAGCACCTTTTTCACTCACAGATGTGGGTGAAGGTTGTTGTGCTACATTTCATTATTGATAATAGACGCAAAAAAAACCTCATCTTAGTAGAGGTTGTCAAGAAGATGGAGTTTCCGATAACACCACATCTGTAGTTTTACAACATCGGGTGGCTCAACCAAGGATGAGATATCTACATCAGCCAATAGTGTCACCTGACCTATGGCATCAATCCCTTTAAGGATGAGGTAATGTGTGATGTTTCCCCACTTGAATTTTGTGATGTTGTTTTAGGTTGTTTATATATGTGATAACATCATGTTGTATATGATTCTAGACCTCGTAGTCTCATTGTTATTGTGGGTAGAAAATTGTACAGGATACCAGAGGTAGCTCCACCTATGACACTTTCTTTGGTATCATCTAAGTAGTGCAGGAAAGTAATCTCCCAGACTAGGAAATTTTTCCTCTTCATGATTCATTCTTGGAGTGAATAAAAGGTCGCATCCACATCCATAGCCTCTGCACAAGAATCATATATGCAACAGAATCAAGTGGAAAAATTCATGGAAGAATAATGATATATCTTCACCTCACCTACCGAGGTGCCTCTGCAGTGTCAGGTCAAGCATTCAATTGAGATGACCCCTACAACTCCTTTACTGAATGGAACAATGTATCAATTCTATCTCCTAGATAATGAGGAAATCATGTTCCAGATTCAAGGGTTTCTTCAAAAAGGGAACATTCGACCAATATCCTCACCCTATGAAACCCCAATTGTGCTCATACAAAATAAATACAGGACTTGGCAACTCTTTATTTATTATAAATCTCTTAACAAAATCACAATTAGGATTTGGTACCCAATTGCCCGAATTGATAACCTTATCGACTAGCTAAAGGGGGATAATTACTTTAGCAATATTGATCTAAATATCGGCTACGACCAAGTTCCCATAGAACAAATCGATGTATGGAATACTACTTTCAAGTCTAAAGAAGGTATTTTTGAGTGGGTGGTCATGCCATTTTCCTTAATGAATGTACCAACAATTTTCATCAGGTTGATGGACGACATCGTGTGGCCCTTCACCAATTGCTTTGTGTTTGTATATCTATATTACATCCTTTTCTTTAGCAAGAGTTGGGAAAAACACTTTCAGTCGATTCAGCAAGTCCTCCACACTCTGGGGAAACAAAAGCTATATGCTAACTTAGAGAAATGCTTCTTTGGAATGAAAATGGTCCAATACCTTGGATACATTATATATTAGCATGTTGTGTGTGTTGATCCATCCAATATCCAAGTCATTTGTGATTGTTCATCCCCGACAACACTAACCGAGCTTCAGAACTTCTTAGGCCTTGCCAAATTCTATCGCAAATTCATATTGGGGTTCTCCCATATCGCATGGGCTCTCAACCATGTGACCAAGGGTGGTGTCAAAGATAAATTTGTTTTGGGAATATCATAGTAGAAATCCTTTAATGATATAAAAAATCGTTTATGCTCATCCTCAGTGTTCGCCTTACCCGATCTACAACAACCATTTGATATTGAGATAGATGCTTTCAATTATGTTGTTGGTGTCATTCTCACTCAACACAGTCATCTGATGGCCTATCATAGTGAGACACTCTCATATGCCATCTATAAGTACCCCACCTATGACAAAGAAATGTATTACATCATACAAGTATGCTTCTAATGGAAGGATTACATTCTGGGGAACGAGATAGTCATCAATATGGATCACAAGCCTCTGTAGTTCATGCAGACACAAGGAAAACTACATAATGACCACCATAAAAATTGGTCCACATACTTACAACAACTTCACTTCAACATTAATTATAAGAAATGGATCACCAATCGTGTTGTTGGCTACCTCATTCGACCTCTAGTTGCAACCCTAACCACGATGCTCTACTCTTACAGGAATGAGACCTCTAGGTGGTCCCAACTCTATGACAAAGATCTTAACTTCACTACGACCTAACAAATATTGGGAATAAGAACGATCATTGTTGACTCCCATCTTTGGGATGGACTTCTATTCCATCTAGGTCATATTTTTTTTCCTTCCAGCAAGCGTGCTAAGATTATTTGGGAATCCCACTATAGTCAAGTGGCAGGACACTTTGGCATGGATAAGATAGTTGAAGTACTATAGAATTATTTCTATTGGTCGGAGCTTCGATGGGATTTTAGTAATTATATCATATCATGTATTTCCTTCTCCATTTCCAATATACCCATTAAAAAAAAAGTATTGTACACCCCTCTTCCTACTCTCGACGGTCCCTAGGAATCCATCTCAATGGAATACATGTCTGGTCTCCCCTCCACCAAACATGGAAATGACTATGTATTTGTGGTGATTGATCGATTCTCTAAGATGGCCATTATGACCACATGAAAGAATAGTATCACAGTCGAGGCCATTACCAAGCTCTTATTTAAGAGTATATGGGTACACTTCATACTACCACAAACCATCATATCATATCGACAAAGCAAATTCTTGAGCACATTTTAGTCGAGCCTCTAGTTGTTATTGGACACCAAGCTCACCAAATACATTACCTTCCACCCTAAAACTAATGGACAAACATAAGTCGTCAATAGGATGATCATGCATATATTACATATGTACAACTCCAATAATCCATGCACATCAGATGAGATCCTTCCTTATGTTCCAACACAACTACAATTGATCCCTCCATAGCTCGATCGGCCACAACCATTTTTGGGTGGGCCTGGTCTTTCAACAATTAGGCTCTATTGATGTATCACTTCCCCTTTAATCAACACAGGAAAAATCTTCCCATGCTCAATCTGAGGCTGAAAAGGCCACCAAATTCATTGAATGGATTCATCACATCCGCCAACAAGTCCATGATATTTTGTATAAAGCCAATGTTAAGTACAAGTAGTGCCATGATCAACACTGGGTTCCCCACAAGTTTTAGGTAGGCGAAAAGGTTTGGTTTCATTTGTAGAAAGCGTTCCTTAAAAGAACCCATCAAAAGTTGTTTATGTTCACCATAGACCTTACACCATCACCAAGGCTATGGGAGACAATAATTTTGAGTTAAGTATTCCCCCCTTCCTTGGATTACACCTAGTATTCAATGTCAAACTCCTTCAACCATATTTTCCACCACTATTGGACACATAAGAAGTGGTAGATAATCTAACACCTACAGAGTTCAACCCTGACAACATGGAACATGAAACCATTGATTGGATCATGGACACATAGGTTAAGTGCACCTTCTAATAGAATATCCAACTCTATTGGGTTTTCAAAGAAGAGCAACTAATACACCAAGGCAAGTGGTTCACCAAGCGTCACGTTCAACATAAGTTTCCCCATTTGATGGGGTCACTCAATGAAATGGATACCATTTCTTCCTAAGGGGGGAGGAATGATCCAAGTGGACATTGGTAACCACCCACCTATTCTACTAGCTCAAAATACAGTTTACATATTAGTATTTTTTCTACAATTTTTCGGGTCCCAAACTTATAGGGCATTTTGAGGCACTAAGCGAGGTTTTTTTTATTGTGGAAACACTCGTAAGATTTTTATGTCTTGTATTGTTCCATTCATAATGTGTAATCCTCGACTAGACCTTTTTGATGGGGTATCGAGCGCCCCTAACGGAGATCGTATGAAAAATTTATGCCCTTGAGAAGTAGATGTATCAACTACCCCCATCAGGGCCCAGAAAACATTTGGTGTTTCATCTTCCGAGGTTATGGTTTTGGATGGTTAGGGTTTTCTCATTTATTCTTTATGTTAAAATATCCTTTAGGAGCCTCATTGCAATCATCTTCTTGTGAATGTGCATAGTTTTCACATCTCTTCTAAGAGATAAGATACAACCATTATAGTGATTTCATTTCACTCTGTATTTTCTTTTATAGTCTTTACATATTTCATTCTTTAAAAAAAATTATTTTTAATGTATCTTTGTGTTTCTGTCATATTTATGTGTTTTATTTCGTTCCCTCATAAATATGAATCAGCAAAACAGATATTGGAAATGGAAAAAATAGAATTGTTCAATAAGTTCAAAGAGGAGCACAATGAAGTTAATAAGTCCATCAATACATTTGTGCAACAAAAACCATGGTATGTTAAACTCATCATTGTCTGTGACACTTGTTGTTGTTGTTATCATGTGGAATTTGAGTTATATTATGACACTTTTCTTTATTTTGGTAAAACATTTTTTGCAAGTTCACCTCCTCCTTCCACAATTTGTGCCTTTATATCCCAAATTATATGTGAAAGACAAGGCAATGGCTTATTTTACCAAAAAAAATATGTCGGTGGAAAGAAATGTGATCACTGTGATAATCTAGCTTTATTTCACTCCAAGTATCCTATTGATATGAATGATCAATCCTTGTCCAATATAATAGTCAATTGGAAGAGATATGAATATATCAATGTTACTGCTACAATTCTTCAAATTTGTGTGATAGATGTTTTGAAGAATTTTGAAAATGAAATTTATAAACACACCAAGCATTTGCATAGAGCTCCATGGAAAGATCTACAATTCAAACAATCCAGTGAAGTTTTTCCACCAAGTATGATTTTGTCAGTAGTTGATTTTGCAGAGAATTACACATTCTCTACACAAAACGAAATACACAGTGAATATTATCATATTGATCAAGTATCCATATTTTTCCATGTTCTATATAGACATTTTCAATAGAGTGTTGATAACATTGAAATCACCAATGACAATCGACATGTCATTAAAGAATATCACTTTTATATAAGTGACGATCGTACAGACAATACACCTTACGAAGAACATTGTTTTGATAAAATTCATGATTCATTGAAATATCGTGGGATCGAATTTGATTAACATTGAATATGGTTAGATGAATGTGTAGGTCAATTCAAATATTCACAGTCATTCTATTGGTTACATTGTCTTCATAAGAAATAAAAAATTAAATAATGTTTGAATTTCTTTGAGACTAGTCATGGAAAAGGAGAGTATGAAGGTGAAGGGGCATGTGTAAAATGAGCACTTCAAATGTGTTAGATGAACTGTGTTTTCAATTGATTTGTATCTGATGATCAAGTTGTGCAGTGGTGTCAAGTAGCTCTAATCCATGAATGTAATCCATCAAGGTATGTGCAAAAGTGTGTGTCTGTATGTTGTACACATGAAATAATTGTGTTCACATGAAAATATGATTCAATCAAGTTCAATATCAATAATTTGTATTTAACATATATTGACATTTCATTTAAATACTTAAATAAATTATCCTTGAACCGTGTATGTTTTTTTGACATATTTGAATCCAAGATGTAGATAGATCGATTCCATATGAAGCCAATTACAATACATGGGACTTGAAAATTGAATTCAATTAAAACAAAATCCTAGCTAAATGTTTTTTCATTTGATAGAAGGAATGAATCTTGTTTTTTGTTCAATTTGCATAGAAGACACACAATCCATATAGATTTGTGAAAAAAAAATGGAAAATATGTTAAATCTTGGAAACATACAAAAATTAATACAAAGGGGAAAATGCCACTTGCAAGCTCGGAGGAGATGGAATCAAATGACACTACAGTGTCAATTGATGGTGATAGAATTTCCAATCTTGTTGGAGAAGGTAAAATGTTACAATTGTTCAAATATATTTTTTATGATTAAATAGTGTGGGTACACTATATATGTCATGCCCCATATTATTATTATTATTAAATATAAATAATAATAAAAATATCAATAATATAATAATTCTCCTAAAACGGTCATAATAAATAATAATAAATAAATAAATATACAATAATTATCCTAAAGGGGGTCATAATAAGTATTTATTATGGATATTAGGGTAATTAAAGAGAATGGTAAAATAACTAATCATAATTAATGGAGAAACCCTAAAATATAATAAATAATAAATAGTGGACCCTAGGGATTGAGTTCTCTACCATAGATAGACTCTATATAAAGAGGGAAAATAATGAGAAAATGATCATCTCTCTTTGGTTGGTCTATAGAGGGAAGAAGGATTAATATTTTTGGTTGAGTAGTAGATTAAAGGCTTAGGGTGACCTGCTACTAAATATTAAGTAGCAAGGTCTACGGTTGGGCAGAGAGTCATCCCCCACTTTTTGTTGCAGTTTTCCAGGATTTTCAGGTCAAGGATCAACGTATGGCTAAATTTATGAAGTCACCAATTTGTAGGTAAATTGGGTTCTTCAACACGGGTAATTTCCTCACCTCTCACCTCTCGATGCTTTAATAAAGATTCAATGGTTAATTGCACTATTTTAAGGTAACTTTGTATTTCCATTAGTAGATTTGTCTATTACATGGATAATTATTTACTTGTATAATTATTTAGTAAATCGGGCCATTACATATGGTATCATAGTTGGTTCTAACCCTTAAGGCCTATGGGCCTTCCCAATGAGGTTACATCTACAAAGGTAGCTTTGACAATAAATCTATATGTCAATTTACTTATGACCTAGAGAAAAAAAAAAGAGATATGTGTATTAGCGTTATAATTTATTTTCCAATAATAGATCTACAAATATGTGTGGTGATACAATTTCAAAGGATGTATATCTAATCACCTCTTGAAAGGGTATAGATATATGTTCACTAAATCTAATGGATCTTCTTTATGAATGATAGATCTATAAGTGCTCAACAGATATAATGTCATTTTAATGATAAATATAACCTTGGTATTAAGTTTTCCCATGATGTGTGTCTCCATAAAAGATCATATCAATTGTACATAAGTCAGCACCAAAAAATCTGAATTCACATGTTATTAGATTTTGTTTTTATTATATATAAAAAAAAATTACGAGTATGAGAACCACTCTGTTCAAAACAAAAAGTAAAGTGAGAGATACAAAGAACCTTCCAGCTACTTTATGTGTCAATTCTCTTTGAATTCTCATCTTCGCTTTAAACTCATTTTTCTCTTTTTGTTTTTTTCTAGAGAGACATGAAATGAAGGATCTAATATTGGTTGGTTGAGAAGAAACCTGCATGACGTGATAGATTTCCT
Source organism: Picea sitchensis (assembly GCA_010110895.2). NCBI lineage: Eukaryota > Viridiplantae > Streptophyta > Pinopsida > Pinales > Pinaceae > Picea > Picea sitchensis. The sequence goes on from SNQJ01S0036328.1 coordinate 35,716, forward strand.
TATAGCCTACAACTCCAGAAATTTTATTGTCCCATCGATCCCAATAGATCCAGTGATCCAGGTTATTTTGAGAAGGAAATGTAGACATAAATATAACAATTAAATACACAGATATACTTGTAGAAACACAAAGATACAGTAATGCACAATTTTTATTAATGAGAGAAATGTATAGAAACTATAAAATTACAGAGTGAATGACTCGCTAGAATAGTGGCATCTTATATCTAAGAAGATATGTGATGGATATTGTAACACCCTGTTTCCCCCAGTTTGTAAAAATAACTGGACTGGCCAAGAACTGTGGAAAACTCGGAAATGTGAATATGTGATGTGAATGGACCTTGTGGAAAAGGTCGATGAATGTGAATAATATTATGAATTTATATTGCAGGACAACTGAGAGGGGATATGCTGAAAAAGAGACCACGATGGTTGTAGAAAGGCAGTGGAAGGCACCTAGAAAGGTGGCGTTAACTTCCACCGAAAATTAATACCGTATTTGGACTTCACTGGCCCGGAGAACCAAAAGCAGCTCGCTGGCCTCGAATTAAATGTCTCGCATGCTGGTAGGTAGATGGATCCTCAAGAATTAATGAGGGATGGGGAGGTGAACCGCCCATCCGTAGAGCCGTCAGGCCTGACTAGCACGAGGTAAATCGCACCACACGCAACCTCGCAAGAGGATAAGGCGTGGGGGAGAAGCGATTGGGGGCAGACGCGAGGAGAGTAAGATAAATCTGGTGACATGCAGAGTGAGTGATAGCAGAGAGGAAGGAGATTAACCTTCGCTCCTGGTCACTAGAAAATAGAGATGCAATCTCTCAACATCGTGGTCTCAGCTTGGGGGTGGCTAGTGGTAAATCCGTCGGGAGTCGCTGAGCCTACAATTGGGTGGAAATGAGCACCCCTCTCAGCAGTTTCATAACCCCTGGTGTTACTTTCTGATAAGTGTTTTGCCTTTGACATATTGAAATATATGTGTGCTGACATTTATGATCATAAGCTGTGAAATCGTGAATAACTTCATTATAAGAATGTATGTATGGTATCTTGATCAGTACTGGTAGTTGTATGTTTATATGGAAAGACTACGTGTGGCTTATGCTCTCTTAAATTGTCATTTATATGCAAACTGATCTAATTCAGACTTCATGCCTGGTTCTCAGGAGAGAGATACCCTTATTTGCCTTAGATAATACCCTGGGTAAACCTCCTCATAGAGATACCCTCCTTGAAAACATCATCAAGAAACTGGAAGGGGGACGTGAAGGCACAAGGCCTTAAGAAATCCCTGATAAGTATCGAATCGACGGACAATATCCCGTCGGGAAATATGTGGTCACTCACGACCATCAAATAAGAAGAAGAAGCTAGAAAGATAAGTGCCTTAACCTAGAATAGGTGTTGATCGACGGACGAGATCCCGTCGGGAAATCTGTGGTCACACATGACTGTTAGATTNTTCAGACTTCATGCCTGGTTCTCAGGAGAGAGATACCCTTATTTGCCTTAGATAATACCCTGGGTAAACCTCCTCATAGAGATACCCTCCTTGAAAACATCATCAAGAAACTGGAAGGGGGACGTGAAGGCACAAGGCCTTAATAAATCCCTGATAAGTATCGAATCGACGGACAAGATCCCGTCGGGAAATATGTGGTCACTCACGACCATCAAATAAGAAGAAGAAGCTAGAAAGATAAGTGCCTTAACCTAGAATAGGTGTTGATCGACGGACGAGATCCCGTCGGGAAATCTGTGGTCACACATGACTGTTAGATTGGTAGGAGAAAGTAGGGTGTCAAATGCCTTACCACTTGTTCTCTCTATGTCTTCGTGGGTAGCGAAGAGATCGGGATCGTAGATCCCCAAGGTCCATGAGAACATCTGGACCGTTGATTTTTCCATGTCCAGGAAGTCGTGGGATAATGCATAAGTTAGGAACTTGTCTGAGTCGTCAAATCTCGGTTGGAAAACTCGACAGCCATTGTATTTGTCAGGAGATACCCGAGGGTTAAACCCCCAGTGAATAAGGGCGAAATCCCCGAGATAAGATCTGGACCGTCTAATTTAAGGAGGCCACATGTCGTGAGATTTCCCATTTTGGGAAATCGGGAATCGTGAACTCGGGAGTTCTGGTGATGAGAGATCAGGACTTTCCATTGTGGAAACCCCGAGATAAGATCTGGACCATCCGATTTAAGGAGGCCACGTGTCGTGAGATTTCCCATTTCGGAATATTAGGAATTGCGAACTCAGGAGTTCTGGTGATGAGAGATCGAGACTTTCCATGGTGGAAACCCCAAGACAGATCTGGACCATCCGATTTAAGGGGGCCACGTGTCGTGAGATTTCCCATTTCGGGAAATCAGGAATCGTGAACTCGGGAGTCCTGGTGACGCGAGATCGAGACTTTCCATGGTGGAAACCCCGAGACAGATCTGGACCGTCCGATTTAAGGAGGCTACGTGTCAAAATATTAACCGCATCGGGAAACTAGGGATCGAGAATTCAGGAGTCCCGTGGTCGAGAGTTCGAAATATCGTGATGATAAATCCCGATGAACGGACGAGATTCTTTCAGAGGATCTCAGGGTCTATAATGACCTTCAGATGTGGGGAAGAGACATCAAATTTAAGCCGGGGCATGAGTGCACCTTAGGGTAAGTGGAGAGAAGATCTAGACAGCCAAAGTCCACCCGCACAGATCTACGGCTGAGGCTTCATTCCAAAGCCCCCTTTCTGTTCTACCTTTAGCATGGGGGGTCCGGAATCGAACGTGCAACTCAGGAATGGTCAGGATCAATTCGCCTTGATCAACGACATTCAGGCGAATTCCAAACCCCCCTTTCCATTCTGCCTTTAATGGGGAGGGGGGGTCTGGAATGGTGTGGCATGTGAAGTGGGACCTGTCTCCTATCACGTCGCCCACCATGTCGTGTTTCCCCTCTCGCCACCTATACTCCACTCAACTGCACGACAGGGCTGTTCCTACTGGCCATCTGCTAAACTTGTAGGGATTCATCCCTATTGTCCCTTTGCTAACCCTGTCGGGCTTCAGCGGTTGCAGAGTCAAACGATTCGACATCCCTGTGATCATGACCCGCGATCACATGGGAGCAGAGAGAGAGAAAGAGCTAGCTTGCTCTAGGCATCCATAGGTAATTCAAGGGCTCTGATTCTACAGAAATCAACGAAAATATGATTAGGGTAGTGGATATGTGACAAAGTGGTATCAGACCATGGTGACAACACTCATCCTGATTGGGCTCATGAACGAGTTGTGCATAAGCTCCGTTCGAGGCACTCCTAAGAGGAGTAACCCCCTAACTTAACTCTCCTATCCAGGATCAAAACTTGGAAACGAGAAAACGACTGTGTATGCATGTGAAAGAGTTATGAATTTATGCACAGGTTCTAAAATGTATCTAACTCTTGACTAATAACCATTTTTTGTCTTTTCACCCAAGCAGACGATCAGCCGTAGGAATTTACAGACGCAGAGAATGGTTACCCACCAAGAAGTGGGAGAAGGCTCCCACAATAGAGACAAAGAGTCTGATGAAAGAAGAGTAATAGGAACCCCTCCAGATCTACCCGATACTGTGAGTAGTCTCATGGTTGAATTGCAAAGATGCAAGGCCGACAATGAAAGGATGATGAAAGAACAAGAAACACAAACTGAAATTAATGCAGTTTTACTGCAGAGCTTATCCGACCTACAGCGACAAATGCATCATGATCTCAAGATGCAGAAACATGGTCATATTAGTGGCCATACTGAGAGGAGCACCTCAAGGAAGGTCCACCCCAGAGGTAAAGGGCCAGTGCCAGACA
>SNQJ01S0036328.1:41804-60092 GCA_010110895.2 Picea sitchensis
GAAAACAAATACGCAGTCTCTCAACATCGTGGTCTCAGCTCGGGGGTGGCTAGTGGTAAATCCACTGGGAGTCGCTAAGCCTACGGTTGGGTGGAAACGAGCAACCCTCTTAGCAGTTGCATAACCCCTGGTGTTACTTTCTGATAAGTGTTTTTCCTTTGACATCTTGAAATATATGTGTGGTTACATTTATGATCATAAGCTGTGAAATCGTGAATAACTTCATTATAATAATTCTTGTATGGTATCTTGATCAGTACTGGTAGTTGTATGTTTATATGGAAAGACTACATGTGGCTTATGCTCTCTTAAATTGTCGTTTATATGCAAACTGATCTAATTCAGACTTCACGCCTAGTTCTCGAGAGAGAGATACCCTTATCTGCCTTAGATAATACCCTGGGTAAACCTCCCCATAGAGATACCCTCCTTGAAAACATCATCAAGAACCTGGAAGGGGGACATGAAGGCGCAAGGCCTTAAGAAATCCCTGATAAGTATCGAATCGATGGATGAGATCCCGTCAGGATATCTGTGGTCACTCATGACCATCAAATAAGAAGAAGAAGCTGGAAAGATAAGCGCCTTAACCCTGAATAGGTGTTGATCAATGGATGAGATCCCGTTGGGAAATCCTTGGTCACATATGACCATTAGATTGGTAGGAGAAAGTAGGGTGTTAAACGCCTTACCACTTGGTCTCTCTGTGTCTTTGTGGGTAGTGAAGAGATTAGGATCGGTCCATGAGAACATCTGGACCATTGATTTTTCCATGTCCAGGAAGTCGTGGGAGAATGCACAAGTTAGGAACTTGTCTGAGCCGTCAGATCTTGGCTGGAAAACCCGAAATTCGTTAGATCTGCCAGGAGATACCCGAGGGTTAAACCCCTAGTGAATAAGGGTGAAATCCCCGAGATAAGATCTAGACCGTCTGATTTAAGGAGGCCACATGTCGTGAGATTTCCCATTTCGAGAAATTGGGAATCGCGAACTCAGAAGTTCTGGTGATGAGATATCGAGACTTTCCATTGTGGAAACCCCGAGATAAGATCTGGACCATCTGATTTAAGGAGGCCATGTGTCATGAGATTTCCCATTTCGGGAAATCGAGAATCGCGAACTCAGGATTTCTGGTGATGAGAGATCGGGACTTTCCATGGTGGAAACCCCGAGATAGATCTAGACTGTCCGATTTAAGGGGGCCACGTGTCGTGAGATTTCCCATTTTGGGAAATTGGGAATCGTGAACTTGGGAGTCCTGGTGAAGAGAGATCGGGACTGTCCATGGTGGAAACCCCGAGACAGATCTGGACCGTCCGATTTAAGGAGGCTATGTGTCAAAAGATTAACCGCATCGGGAAACTGGGGATCGAGAATTCGGGAGTCCCATGGTCGAGATTTCGAACTCTCATGATGATAAATCCTGATGAATGGATGAGATTATTTCGTAGGATCTCAGGGTCTATAATGACCATCAGATGTGGGGAAGATACGTCAACTTTAATTTGGGGTGTGAGTGCGCCTTAGGGTAAGTGACGAACAGATCTGGATGGCCAAAGTCCACCCACCCAGATCTATGGCTGAGGCTTTATTCCAGATCCCCCTTGTTTTTTTTCCTTTAGCGGGGGGGGGGGTTGTCCAAAATCGAACGTGCAACTCGGGAACGGTCAGGATCAATTCGCCTTGATCAATGACATTCAGGCGAATTCCGGACCCCCCTTGTCATTCTGCCTTTAATGGGGGGGGGTTCAGAATGGTGTGGCATGTGAATTGGGACCCATATCCTATCACACCGCCCACTGTGTTGTGTTTCCCCTCTCACCACCTATAATCCACTCAACTGCGCAATAGGGTCATTCCTATTGGCCATCTGCTAACCCTGTAGGGATTTATCCCTATTGGCCAGTTGCTAACCCTGCTAGGCTTCAGCGGTTGCAGAGTCGAACGATTTGACATCCCTGTAGCGCCGAGGTGCGAAATACAAAGAGGCACCATGAATTATTTGACCTGTGATCATGACCCATGATCACATGGGAGCAGAGAGAGAGAAAGAGCTAGCTTGCGCTAGGCCTCCGTAGGTAATTCAGGGGCTCTGATTCTGCAGAAATCAATGAAAATATGATTATTGTAGTGGATATGTGACAGATATGCTCATTCACAAGAAGATGATGATCTTAACAATGAGGATCTAGAGTCCTTTTAACATAAAGAAAATCCAAAACCCTAACCCCAGAAGATGAAACGCCAAAAGTTTTATGGGCCCCGATGGGGGTAGTTGGTATGTCAACTTCCCAAGAGCCTAGATTTTTCATACGATATATGTTCAGGGTGCATGATAGCTCGTTGGAAAGGTATATCTAGGGACTAAACATTTATTTTTCACACTCTAGATAAATCCTATAGTGTTTCTATGGAATTTCCAAAAACGTTGTTTAGGGCCTCAAAATGGCACCAGAAGTTTAGGACCGGAAAAGCTGTAAACAAACTGTCAAGGTGGAAACCCTTGTTTTGATCCAGTGGAATATTTGGGTGGCCATTGATTTCCACCTAGATCAATACTCCCCCCTTAGGAAGAAATGGTATCCATTATGTCAATTTCCCAGGGAAGCTTTTGTTGAATCTGAACCTTGGTGAGATGTTTTCCTTGTTGAAGAAGTTATCATGCTTAGCTTGTTGAAGGTTGTTATGAAACTGTTGTTGGAGGGGTTGGATCCATTTAAAAAATCTATTTGCATGATATGAATGAGTGTGGGAGGACTCTGTCGGTAAATATGCAGCATGAATAACATGAAGGGATTTATCATAACCTGGTTTGAGTGGGCAGTGTAGAGGCACCCCCATAGGTGCAATAGGAATATCTTAATGCTCTTCTACAATCTTGTTGATTTGCTTCTATTGGATAGAAGGGTCTTGGGCCTATTATCCCAGAATCTTAGGGATAACTAAGGAGATTATGTCTCAAGGACCTTAGGTTGCATACATGGAGTACCGAGATACATCTTGACCAGCAGTGTCTGCTTGCACAAACATAGACCCACCTCGCCACCATAGTTCTAGGTTCATCATGGTGGTATCCACCACATTAGATGGATTTCATAATACATTGGATATTGCTCCATGAGGTGCAATACAAGTATTATGGTGAGTTCCATTTCAATATCTGATGCATTTGAGTTTGTTGCATTTTAAACTTCTTTGAATTATATAATGTATGCTTGGACATTATGCTCTTTTCCATGTTTCACTTTAGTGGTTGACATTGTGCCCTAGTAAGTGGGTCACCCTTGGGGATGGACTTTCTACCAAGATGTCCTCTTCATGAGTCATCAGTCCATTCCCGACCATACTTGTCACTTTCCACACTTCATCCCCTCATCTCCTTACCTTTTGGGATTTTTGGGTGTACTGACCCAAGAAGGGATTGTCCCTCATTTCATGGGAAAAAGGGGTTGAAGTCCTATAGGCTTATAGCTAGAAAAAAGATAAACCCAATCGTGAACCTTCTATATTCTCACCCAAGGATCCCAAGGAAAATGAAATGTCTCTCATAAGAAACTGATGGGAATTGTTTGTCATGCTTAGGTAGAAGCCCCACACATGACTTCAACTTGGGGAAGCATGATGTGACCAAGGTAGAGTCAAGGTGGGCACTATTTTTCATGCTTAGGTAGAAGCCCCACCTTGGCTTCAACTTGGAAACATATTTAAAAAAATAAAAGGAAATAAATGGGCTTGGAAAAAGGTTACATTGAAAACGAAGGTGCAACACACCATCTACAAAGGAACCCATAAATGAGACACTATGATCCCTTTTATTTCATGAACCCCATTCCCAAGAGTCTTGCCCCTATCCATATCATATTTTACACATGTATTAGATAGGGTTCCACTTGGGAAACACTCCTAAACTTGAGGTATGATTCACCCAATAGGTCGCTTTGTCAACCCTCCCATACTTAAACTTGGAAAATTCCATAGGTTCTTTGAGAACTTGTTAATTTTGATGAGGTGGTGTTGTAGGGGCTAGTCGACTAGACCCGACGATCGACTTACAACTTGTCGGTCGACCGACGTAGTTAGAAGTAAAATTCGTTCAAAGTCTCTGTTAACCAACCGACCCAGGCAGTTAAGTAGTTACAATTTCCTGATAGAGGTATAAATAGATAAGCACATGAAGGCTCAGATAGCTTCATGTGAGAGGTTATATATAATTGTGTTGTACTATATATCATATAATAAAAGGATTTTTCTTTGGTCTCTCATTATTTATGTATGTTTCTCTATATATCTATGTGTATGCATGTATCTCTATGATGGCTATGTAAGGTTCTATTGGTAACATTCCCTAATTTCCCCTAGATTATAACATTGGTTCCTTTTCCGGTAGTACTGAAATTGGGAATGTAGAAGTATACATAAATTCTAAATCAACAAGATATATTTGAGTGGTGGGAGTGCAAAATCGAGAACTACATCAGAAACTATGAAAGAAGGAATAACCTATCACTAGCCGAAGCAAGGTCACAGTTATTTCCAAAGATTCACGAAAGATTGTTGGCACAGGGGCAGACCTAGGGTTCATCTCCAAGAGTGCACCAACAAGCCCTAACTACTGGCCCTTTCGGAAACACCTGTGAAGCAGATGCAATCTCACCCAAAGCAGTTATGAGGGGGTTGTAGGATAGATATGTCTACAACCAAGGGGAATATCAAGTGGATCTAACACAAGAACAACATAGCATTCATATATCGCTTATCAACTTAGATCTATTTTGCACATCTACTTATCAGATCTAAAGCAATAATGCAATCACAGTATATCAATGATAGAAACAGAACATCAATCAAACACAACACAAAATATATGTGGTTCACCCTCTCTCTAGGGCTACGTCCATAGAACTATGCTATATTATATTTGAGTAAATCATACAGTTCTTATATGCTCTCTTAGCTATCATATCTTCTCTCTTTCCCTTCGTTTCTCTTCCCTCCCTATGCACCCAGCTACAGGGTTGATCTTCACACCCAGCTGAAGATCTTACAATATAGAAGGCTCTTGTACTTAGTACTTCTCTCTCTCACAATACTCCTCTCTCAACTAACTCAATACCAACAACAACAATAACAACATTATTGTACCTACCCAAACTAACAACCCAACCTAGGCCCTTCAGACCTCTATTTATACATTACAATATCTCACCGACAACCTTAGGCCGAAACCTAGGTGTCCAAAACCCTAGATACCAAAACCCTAGGTCAAATTGACCCACATTTTTAGGGCTTCGTTAGCCTATCTTTCATTCCTTTTCACGTGGTGCTCCAAATCATCCATCGGTAGATATTTCCTCTTACTGAATTGTCCACGATCCTTCTTCCTTTCTGACTTGTCATTCTTGATCTCATCTTCAAATGGATTTATTTCTCAGGCTTCACTCCATATTTTCTACTCTTTTGCTCACTTCAACCCAATAACAGTCACTGTGTATTCCATGAAGTTCTCTTTCTCCCTTTTCTTCATGGATCTTCTCTTGTTTCCATAACCAAGGGCCAACATGACCCCAACACTCACATGTGACTCATCCCGAGGCACTTCAAATATGAGCTTCTTGTTTTACTTCAACTCCAGACTACGTAGTGCAGCCTCTGCTTTCTGCTTGATGCCTCCTTTTCCTCCCTTATGCAGACTGTCTTTTATGTGTCTGGTACCCAGTTTCAACTGCACCTAGTACCTAGACCCTTTTCTTCATGCTTTCACTGAGAGCTGCGAGGTAGCTGGTTATCGTAGTACAACTTCAGCTGGCTCCCATTCACTAATCCTTCCTTCCATTCCCCGTTCAGAGTCTTCAATTACCTAGCTCCTCCCTCTGTAACATAAGCGATCTTGTATGGCCCTAGACAATGTGTTTTGAACTTCCCAGGATGTTTTATGAACTTGTTGTCATATACCAGTACTAGATCACCTTGTTTGAATTCCTTCTTCTTGATGTGCCTATCATGATAGGCCTTGTCTCTTTCCTTTTGAACCTACTGATGGAATCCTGCAATGAATCTGTCTTCTTCCAATTCAACCAACTGTGCAAGCCTCTCTTGAACAGCTCCAGTGTCATCCATATATGTAAAGGCAACAATTCATAGGCTTGGTACCAAATATTCCATTGGAGCAACAACTTCAAGACCATATACCAACTTAAAAGGGGTCTTCATTGTTAGCTTCTTGCAAGTGGTTCTATAGGCCCATAACACTATTGGTATTCTTAAATCCCAATCATCCATGTTCACACTGCAAATATTGGTTAGTGTTGCTTCCAAAATCTTGTTGAATGCTTCAACTATCCCATTTGCTTGTGGATGGTACGGTGTGCTCTTCTGATGGTGGACTACAAATTCTTCAAGTAGGGCTTCAACTGTCTTATTGAGAAAATGTGTTCCTTGATCACTCATAAGGATCTTTGGGCATCCAAACCTAGTGATGATGTCATCAAATATGAAGCACGTAGTTGTATTTGCACTACAGCCTTTAACTGCTCTTGCTTCGGCCCATCTGGTTAAGTACTTTGTTGTTGTAATTATGTACCTTTCTCCTGTGCGCTTTCCTGGAGGGTTTATAGGTCCCACGAAGTTAATGGCCCATTTTTCTAATGCTTTTAGGGTCAGTTGTGGTGCTAATGTAATTTCATCTCTTCTGGATGGTTTCCCAACCCTCTGGCATACATCGCAGGCTCTGGAATAGTCCTTAGCATCTATGTGTAAAGTAGGCCACCAAAGGCCAGCTCTAAGAAACTTTTGCGCAGTTTCTTTCCCTGCATAATGTCCTCTTGCGATGCCCTCATGAGATTTTGCGAGGATCAACGGTCATTCTGCCTCCATAACACACCTTCACAATATCTCATCTGGTCCCATCTTGTATTGATGTCCAACTATAAGTGAGAAATATGTAGTGCGCACCACTAGCTGTTTCTTCTGAGGAATTATATACTCACTAGGTGCCATTCCTGTTGATAGGAACTGGACTATCTCTGTGAAGGGGTCATCGATCTTTCTAATGGCCAATAGTTGTGCATCTGATAGTGAAACCTCCAAATTATTGGGCTCTTCTCCATGTTCCAACTTTGATAAGTGGTTAGGACCTTTGTTCATTCTCCTTGGCTTTACTATGATCTCAAAATCATATTCTTGAAATAGTAGCAGCCATATACATATTCTTCCCCCCAACACTGGCTTGTTGACTAGGTATTTCAACGTGAAGTGATTAGTAAACATTTTAAAGTGTCCGTCCAACAAGTAGTGGCGAAATTTCTACAGTGCATACACCATGGCTAATCCCTCTCTTTCAGTAGTGGTATAATTAATCTCATCTATAGATAGCTTCCTGCTAGCAAAGTCTAACGAGTGGTCAATCTCTCATGCTCCTGGTTGTGCTAACAAAACTCCCAATGTAATGGATGATGCATCAATATGCACATGAAATTGTTTGCTCCAATCTGGGAAAACCAGAATAGGCGCAGCAACCATCTTCTGTTTCAGTGTGTCGAAGCTCTGCTGACATTCTTCTGTCCAACTAAACTGAAAATCCTTATTCAACAGTTTCTCCATGGATGCAGTAATATGAGCATATCCCTTAATGAACTTCCTGTAATATCCAATATGTCCCAACGTAGTGCGCAGCTGTTTGATTGACGTAGGAGGGGGTAGATCAACTATAATGGTGATCTTGGATGGATCTACCAGAAATCCTTGCTTGCATACAATATGACCTAACAACACGCCAAATGGTGAAAATAAGATACATTTCTTCAGGTTCAAATCAATTTGACACTGCTTGCATTTATCCAACATTAGACTTAGACATTCAATGTGATTTTTCAAAAAACTAAACATAGTCCAATCATCAAAATATGCTTCTAGAAATTTATGCAAAAATTCTTTGAATGCTTCGACCACCACCCTAGAAAAGATGGTTGGGGCATTATTAAATCCAAATGGAATCATTGTATATTGGTAGGATCCCCATTATGTTTCAAATGTGGTCTTATGGCGGTCTTCCTTGGAAATTCGGATCTCATGGTATCCTAAAAATCCATCTGTAAAAGAATATACTTCCTGGCCTCCCACATTATCTAACACTTCATCAGTGAATGGTGTAGGGAAGGGGTCATGCAAACAAGCATCATTCAGCTTCCTGAGATCTATGCATATCCTGATCTCTCATGTTTTCTTGTCTTGCACCACCATACGGCTAATCCACTCTGACTCTTTGACAGGTTCTATAATCCCTGCTTCCAACATTCTGTCAAGCTCAATCTTCACTTTCTCCTTATATTTGGGGTTCAGTCTGTAGGGTCTTTGTTTGACTAGTCTTGCATCTAGTTTCAAAGGGATCCTCATCTCACCCATAGGCCCTTTGATTCCCTTCATATCAGTGAAATTGGTTGGAAACAAGTCCTGATATTCATACAGTAATTCTGTAATTTTATCAATGGTAGCAGCATCCCAATAATCTCCAACGTTTGAAAACGTTGGTGTGTTCTCTGTTCCAATATTGACTCTATTGATTTTGATTGGAAGTCCAATGAATGGAAGCTCAACTCCTGGTCCTTCCACATCTCTATGGACCTCTGTTTCTACGATGTTTACCTTCCTCGAATTATCGTCTTCATCGGCATTGATGTTGTAACAGCCCTGCAATTTCTGGAGAGGCGCAGTCCATTCATCCTCTTCTTTATCTAAAGAGTGTTTAAAGGCATACTCAAGCATTCGTTGTCTAACAATCTGTAGTGCTTGATCTACTAAAGGAAACTGACTTTCAAATAGGAATGTGGTTATAAAATTATGAGTCATACCTTCCCAATCTATAGTTATGAGGCACAGCTCTGCTTGAAGGTACCAGTTAATAGGGGTTGTATCCAGTGCATTAATGAATTTGTGCACCCATTGTTCTTGTGGAATGTCACTCCAAGACTTTTCACAACTTCACACATGGTACTTTGGGCAGCTTTGACTTGTGTAGTGAACTTCGCATCCTTCTACTTGTGCTAAGAACTGTGTTTTCATCAAAGTATGGCATTGTGTCCAGTCTGTGATATTACTTTTGTGCATCCCCCACCATATTGATGGTGTGGCTTTCAAGGCCTCATCCATTGCCAAAAACCTCTATTGTGTTGGTACACTTTCTTCAAGGTCCGACAAGAAGATTTCTAAAGGATTTAGACCATCAAAGGTGGGTAATTTACTTACTGTTGTGCCGATCCAACGAACTTCTCTGGTTAATCTAGCACATATCCTTCTAGAGACTTCATACATCTAGTTCTGCCAGTTCTCTAGTGCTTCTTCCGAGTCTGATGAGCACGTGTTGTCACTTCACCATCTTAGATTCCCATCGTCTATAGGATTAATGTAATCCTATTGTCTGGTTGTTAGTTTATATATGTTTTCTAGTGCACATGCGTGGTCTTCTTCTCTGATAGGATCAGTGTACCATTGACCTTCATCTGGATCTAAAGGTGCGATGACCCTAAGGCCATCTCCCTCAAAATTCATACGTCTTTTCTTTAATTCAACAACAATAGAGTCATTGAAGGCCCAATCAATTCCTAACAGCATAGGGTAAGGACAACTATCATCAACTATTTCAATTACCTTGAAATCTGCAAACATTCATACTCCATCAATGTCCATAGGTACATGTTCCAATCTACCAAAATGGATTATAGCTTGTTGATTAGCCATCCTAAGCCTAATAGGGGAATATATCAACTTCATTTTTCCCATCTGTGCCCAGGTTTGCTTCATCATGACATTGACCTCTGACCCTAAGTCGAGGACCACATAGTCTATCTCATACTCTCCTATTTGAGCATTCAAATGTAATTCCTTATTTGTCCTTCTCTTCTTACCGATTTGGTGTACTACCCTATTTAGTAAGGGATCTATCTTTCCTTGCTCATATTGTCTGATTAAATTCTTTAATTCTTGTATAGTGCTTTCATCTTGAATCAACTTAATACAAGTATGTAAAAAGTCCATGAGATTGCTTACCACTTTTTTTTCTCTTGGCGAAGAAGACTGATCAAATGCATGAGGCATTCCATACTCTCTTACTTATGGTTTTGTCTTCGATGAAGAACCTTGGTCTCCTCTGAACTCTGCTCTTGCTTCCTCAAATTCTTGTCTTTCTTTCTTTACATCAAAAGTTTGGGTCTTCTCTGCAACTTTCCTGATTTTTGAATCTTTTGTAGTCTTCCCTTGTGTCAGTCTATCTTCTCCTGTAATAGTGGCTCCTCTGGTTATAACAATGACTCTAGGGTCTTCTCCGCGAGTTTTAGCATAGATCAGTTGCACTTGCGGGTTCTACTGAGGTCCTCATCTTTCTTGAAGCTTAGCTAGTAGCACAGGACAATCTTCTATAACATGGTCAAACGAGCTGCAGTAGCTGCAAGTGGTACAAGGGTTCTGACAATACCTTGTAAGGTTTCCTAGTTGTGCGTAGTTATAACAGATGATATGTCCTTGGCCTCGACTCATTCCTCCTCCTCATCCTCTTCCTCGGAATCCACAATGATGGTTGAAGTTTCCTCTTCTTGGAGAGTTGTACTGTGTAGTGTTTCCTTCTTGATGTACTTCACCTTGAATCTTATATATGTATCTTGACCTTTCATGCATGAGATCGTAAGCCCTACAATCCCTATCATCATGTCCTATGGATTTACAAAATGTATAGTACAAATTTGTAGGTGTCTGAACATACTTTTGCATATAATAGCACTCACCAGTACGATGTTTGTTTTTGCATACCTTGCACCAAGGTAAGGTGACTTGCTTTAAAGGGCTCGGAGCTCCAAAAGCCAAGTATTCATTGAATAGAGGGAAGTGTTCCTTGTCATGGCCTTCTGATCTACATCTGACACACCATATGTCTTCTCTTTTATCTTTTCCCTTGTCTTTCTTCATATCTTCAACCTGCAGAGACAAACTAGTTAGCTGGCTCAAGATCTCGCTCATACCTGAGATGGATTCTCCCATAGGGGTTGATTCTAAATTCATGGAGATCTCGAACGCCTCAGCCTGCGAAGAAATATTATGTTGCATCATAGGAACTCTGATGTGTGATAAGAGGGCAACAATGAACCATTCTTTGTTCTGTTCATCTAGGATCTGAAAATTCAATCGACCTGTTAAGGTTTTGAAAATCTGATCGAACTCCCAAACAGGTTCGGCCACCTTCTGCTTGATCTCTTTCAGCTCTGTAATGCATTGTGACTCTGACTTGGGTTTCTTGAACTCTACAATCAACATGTTCTTGATCTGATTCAATGGCTTAGGCTGTGCAAGTCCGTGTACAAGTTTCATGTACCAACTCAGTGCGCGATCTTTGAGAGTTGTATTTAACTGAGTTATTTTGACAACTTCATCTGTGACATTCTTAATGTTCCATAGAGCTTCACATAGGAACCAGTGTTGATCAGGATATTTAGATCCATCTCCCCTAAAGATAGGGAGCCTCATCTCATCTACCATAGATCTTCCTAGGGTTCCTGACTGAATATTTGGTGGACTAATATTGACATTGTGTTGGATGCTCTGGTGACTAGGATTACTCTGGTTGCTTAATATTGAATCAACAGGAAGGATAACAGTACTTACTTCGATGGTCTGCACAGTTTTTGAGGTTTCAGGTTCTCCTCGGTGAAGCTCCTCATATTTTCCTTCCTCTTCCCTAGCGGGCTCTGAATGTTCTTGGTCTGTCATTTTTTCTTCTTCTCCACTGTAGAAACCTTCCTCCCCATAGTTCTTCTTAAACAGGTTCGCAAAATGAACTTCTTTGAATACTCTCCCACTGCGCGTATGTCCAGCGTCTGTGTCCCTGTCACTGTTTGAATTCTTGAACATTATCCTTTCTTGATCCAACCAATCTATTGTATCTTCAATATGTTCTTCTCATGCAATAACATCTTGATTCTCATCTTTAGAAAATGCAAAAATTTCCCTTGAGGTCCCTTGAAAAAATATCTCTCGGCTTGGCTATACGATTCTACTCTATCAACAACAAACGTTGTGATGTATCCTCCAATGGTGCTATCAAACTAGTGATCTACTGCTTGTGATACATTGTTATCAACTCTCTTGACCTTCTTTATTAACTCTGACATCCAAGCCACAAGAAGTCTAGATCGGATCTCAAACTGGGTATCTGCTAATGTAGCTAGCCACTCATATAGCTCCATGGATGATTTTAGGGGATAAATTTCGCTAATGGGCTAATTTTCCATGGTTTTTCCAAAAATGAGATTCACTATTTTAAAAATGATTCACCCAAATTCTATAGGATAAAATTATTTTACCTTAAAAATCGCCAAAAATTTATAAAAACTATATAAAATCCTTATAAATTTGAANTGGGCTAATTTTCCATGGTTTTTCCAAAAATGAGATTCACTATTTTAAAAATGATTCACCCAAATTCTATAGGATAAAATTATTTTACCTTAAAAATCGCCAAAAATTTATAAAAACTATATAAAATCCTTATAAATTTGAATGTTTTTACAAAAATATCGCCAAACATTTATAGTTTCCATATGAAGGATTAGTAAGATTCACCAAGGTTTCTACATTTTAAAACAAAATTCCATCCTTAAAATCATCTATGTATAGCTCTTGGTGGATTCCTCCAAAGAAGATCTTGTGTATATTGGTAAAGATATATTTCTCCAACCAGTCTTCTGAACTAAGATTAGGGATCTTGTTATGGGCTTCAGCGAAGTCCTTCTCTTGATATTCTATCCACTTTTGAGTCTATGTCTTCGATGGAAACCACCTTGACATTCCCTCAAGAAGATTCATGTCCCAGCAACGGAACCATTTATTGGCACAGGGGTAGACCCAGGGTTTAGCTCCAAGAGCACACCAACAAGCCCTAACTATCGGCCCTTTCAGCAACACCTACGAAGAAGATGCAGTCTCACCCGAAGTAGTTATGAGGGGGTTGCAAGATAGATACGTCTACAACCAAGGGGAATATCAAGTGGATCTAACACAAGAACATCATAGCATTCATATATCACTTATCAACTTAGATCTATTCTACACATCTACTTATCAGATCTAAAGCAGTAATGCAATCACAGTATATCAATGACAGAGACAGAAGATCAATCACACACAACACAAAATCTACGTGGTTCACCCTCTCTCTAGGGCTACACCACGGAACTGTTCTATATTATATTTGAGTAAAGAATACAGTTCTTATCTGTTCTCTTAGCTAGCAGATCTTCTCTCTTCCCCTTCGTTTCTCTCCCCTCCCTGGACACCTAGTTGCAGGGTTGATATTCACACCCAACTGAAGATCTTACAATATAGAAGGCTCTTGTACTTAGCACTTCTCTCTCACACAATACTCCTCTCTCAAATAACTCAATACCAACAACAACAATAACAACATTATCGTACCTACCCAAAGTACCAACCCAACCTAGGCCCTTTAGACCTCTATTTATACATTACAATAGCTCACCGACAGCCTTAGGCCAAAACCTAGGTGTCCAAAACCCTAAGTGTCTAAAACCCTAGGTCAACTTGACCCATATTTTCAAGGCTTCACCAACCTGTCTTTCCTTCCTTTTCACGTTGTGCTCCAAAGAATCCATCGGTAGCTTTTTCCTCTTTCTGATTTGTCCATGATCCTTATTCCTTGTTGACTTGTCATTCTTTATCTCCTCTTCCAGTGGCTTTATTTATAGGGATTCACTTCATCTTTTCTTCTCTTTTGCTCACTTCGACCCAATAAAAGTCATTATGTCTTTCGCGAAGTTCGCTTGCTCCCTTTTCTTCCTTGATCTTCGCTTGCTTCCATAACCAAGGGCCAACAAAGATTCCTGGAAGATATCTCAAAAGAATTGTTTCATCACATTAACAGATCAGGTGATGTGTAAATTGACACCCGATAAGGAGTTAGGCCTGAAATTGATGAACGAAGGAAGAACAAACCTACACAATTGGCTCGAAAGAATTATTGAATATTATATTTCAGAACAAGCCATCGAATATCGGACGTCCCTAGACAAAATTAAATAGAAATTCTACACTGAATTGCACGACAAAATTTTTTGCATGGTTCCGACACGTCTTCATAAGTTCCTTCTCAACAAGGGATTTGGTGATATCATGAAATACCGACCAATATTAGGCACATCATTACCAAATAGCAACTTCCAAGAAAGAGACGAAAAGTGGGAAGCATTTCTTGATGCAAGGTGAAAAGATATAAGAGAAGCCTGGGATTACTTCTTGAAGAAATAAATATGGCCAACTCTCCCAACTTAGAGTAAGTTGGGTCGGTAATGGCGGGTCGGTCAAGATTTTGAGATGCCATAAAAACAAGAAGTAGTGTTTCCCAAGTCTAAATTTTGTCAAGAGGGAAGAAAGCCCATAAGCAATGAGCAAATATCTAGAAAATAGAATGGGATAAAAGACAACAGAAAAGAGAAGAACTTTATAACCAGTGGAACAAAAAAAAGTCGAACAAAAAGATGTCTAGGGAAGGTCAACTAGTCATAGCATGTGAGAAGTTTGATTCAGACAAAGATCGACCATATTTAACAACAACAGGAGCCGCAATGACACCTAAAATATGTAGCAATGCATAGTTGAACATCCATCAACCGATCGACGAACCATAAAGTATGTATTACGAAGAATATGGACCTTCTTTATGTACATCTCCCACACTAGAAACCATTCCAAGGATAAGATAATTTATCCAACAAAGGTTGAATATCAATGACTAATATGCAAGATTATGGTACAGAATGACAACCTGGGAAACCTACAAGATGCATTGATTTTCAAGCCTAAGATAAATGAAGTCGAAAACATGATTATTCAAATCAAGGAACTCACTGACTCAACCCCCCTACCACATCTAATATCGAGAGAAGAAATTAACTATAGTCTAGAAGCAACACAACCTTTAGAACGACGGTTAGTCAAATACAAAGATCAAAGTTCCCAAACTGAGGACATGTATTATATACTCAAGAAGAAACAACTATTCCTTGAGTATCATCCATTATCAGATGAAAACAAAAAATGACCAGAATATTCGATGACTCAGTCGAAAGTAGTAGTAACTCAAACACCAAGAAAACCAAGTGTACCTACCAAGAAATTAAAAATGGGATTCAACCACATCCCCATTTATGAAGGAGAGGAAGACCCAAAACGCCATTGGTTCATATGTGAAATTTTTTGGGATGCAGCTAATATTATAGTGAGGATAAGTAAATGGAACAATTCAGAGCTACGATATGCCACTGTGCCTTAACTTGGTTCATGAACTACACCGAAAAGAACACTGGTTCAAAGTCATAAATAAAGAATAGTTTTTTAACATTCTTGCAAATCCAGGACACCACACATTTGGAAGCTCAAAAGTTAAAAGAAATAAAAAAAATACTAGGTGAGTCGGTAAGATAATATGAAAAGAGATTCAAAGATATCCTAAGTCAAACCCCATCAATGATAGATCACAACCTACTAGTCCAGTGGTATGTAGTGGGGCTACTTCCAAGAATCAGATCTTTGTTGCACTTATACGATATAACCAACTTTGAAAACACGCGACATTCAACAACAGGATATTTCAAATAATTACCGACGGTATGTAAATGAATTACAACCAAGAAACGATTTAAACATCCACTTGCTCAACCCACTCATACCACCAATATTTATGATGGAAGAGCATGAAATATGAGAACAGTTGGATTCATTGAACCCGATGCTTTCACTACCAACTATAAATTTGTAATAAGCATATGACTTTGTCTCATTGTTATTTTCGCCTCCACAGATAAGTATAGCACAAATTGCATAGATGAATGAACCTGTAAATTTTCCAACATTTCTAGAAACTATTAAACATTATCAATAAATTTCGAGGATGAGAGATCAATTCGACGATGCAATAGAAGGTTCAAGAACGAGGAAATTTTTGACAAAACCATTGTGACGCCATTGCAAATTCGGATGCAAAACATTCGTCTCGTGAAGATGGAGGAAACATACTGGAGAAAACATTGGATAAATTTCACCAAGTGGGCAATGGAGGAAGGAATTTGGAAAGAATAAACTGAATTCCTAGAAAAAGTATGAATCTGACATATCCTTGGAGCCCCGCAAGTAGTTGACATGGGTCGATGGAAAGAAGAAGCAAAAAAATTTATTGTTAGTCAGTATCATCAAGGATACCTATGGTTAGATGAGGCCATAGAAATAATTGGTGGAATCCTCTACCGAATCTTGGGAATCCCAAGGGAAGGGGCCAAGGTACCAAAATCGACCAATTCTAACGAATGGATGCATTTTCTAATAGGGTCGGTGACAGCCAAGAACTCTAAGGGATTATTGATCAACAAAATTACCGACCCAAAATCTCATTGGGTTGCCATCATAATTTCTTTGCGCTTCATTGTCACACACCCACTACGACATAATAAAATTTTCTCTTTTCCTCAAGGGACAGAATCCCTGAAGTCCTATGGGGGCCTAGCGCAGGCTAGTTCTTCCCTGTTCACCTCCCTGTGATCATGGGTTAGGACCACAGACCAAACAAACTAGGCGCCTTTTCGTGTTTCATGAATCAGAGATACAAGTGAGTCCAATATTAAAGGTATAATGGCGAGAGGGCTCCAGAATGAAACCCTAGTCGTAGATCCGAGCGCACAAATTTTGGTTGTCCAGATCTACCCACCACTTAACGACAAAGCACTAGCTCCCTTTCTTTAGTCCCTATCTCGATAGGACCACATACACGCCTAAATGCAAGCGCCTTTCACAACTCGCGACCTCGCGAGTCGTGAGTCGAAGACCCTCAAATTTTCTTCACCAATCATCGATGCCTGAGATTTTGATATGGTATGGCCCCTCCTTATTAGCGCTCTCCATGTGTGACCACCGGCTAGGGCTAACTACTAGCCTTGCTCGCAACTTGCAAGTTCGCGAATTGAAAGGTTGAACCTCTGGGCCCTTCTTTTACAAAACCCCGAGATGTGAAAGTCAGAGAAGGTTTGACTCCTTTTGGGCTTCTCGAAACTCGCAACTTCACGACTTGAGTTGTTGGGCCTTTGTGCTCCTTTCTTACGAGAACCCGAAGTACGATAAGTCAACAGAATGTTGACTCCCATTTCAAATGACACGTGTCCACCACCTGTCACCACTTCTCCCTCTCTCTGGGCATCTTATCGTCACACCACCTGTCAACCACGTGGGTCCCACCAAGAAGCAGTGCCACGTGTTGCACAAGCTCTCACAACTTGCAAGCTCGTGACTTCTACAGTCAAAACTGATTCCCCTCAACCTCCGAGATCCCGATATGCGATATGGCGAGGAGGTCCTGACTCAATGGTTTCTCCTACTTCTCGCTATTCGGGACTTTGCGACTCCAAGGGTTTGATCTTCCACCTCCAAACTCACGAATCCCCAATACGTGATGTATCGAGACGTCAGATCCCATGGTTGTCCTTCCTCTTTGATCAACAGCCCAGATCACATCGCAATCTCATGACTCGGGACTTCGTGACTCCAAGAGCCTGGTCATCCACCTCCAAACTCATGAATCCCCAATACGTGATGTATCAAGATGTCAGATCCCATGGTTGTCCTTCCTCTTTGATCAACGGTCCAGATTACATCGTGATATCGCAACTCGGGACTTCGTGACTTTAAGAGCCTGGTCTTCCACCTCCAAACTCATGAATCCCCGATACACGATGTATCGAGACATCAGATCCCACGAATGTCCTTCCTCTTTGATCAACGGCCTAGATCACATCACTATCTCACGACTCAGGACTTCGTGACTCCAAGAGCCTGGTCTTCCACCTCCAAACTCATGAATCCCCGATACGCGAAATGGTCAGATCTCTGCCACCTATCCTCCAACATGGACAGTCTCAATGTCTTCAGGACTTTCGGGACATAGTCGAGTTCACTCTCCTGCCTAAGTAAAGGTTAATATCGACGACTTATAGATCTTCGATGGGTCCTTGTGATCTACGATCCAGGATCCCATTTCTATTCGCGAAGGCTGAAAGGGCAAGGTGTTAACACCTACGCTCCTTCTCTAGATCCGTCGGTGTTGACAGGCTTGGGGTATTCTCGAAAGGATTCTGACCATTCATTTACCAAGCGATAGGGTATTTTCTTTCTATATTTGAACTCGCTATCCCTTCTGAGCTTGAATCACGAAGTTCAAACTCTCGGAGCTTCAAGCTCCATGACCCC
>SNQJ01S0036328.1:68971-91894 GCA_010110895.2 Picea sitchensis
AAAAAAAAAAAAAAAAAAACATAAGAGGATGTATCACCTGTATTAAGTCTAACTCATAATTTGCTAGTAATTCAATTAGGAAATACTGTGTATTGTTATGACATGCAAGTTTTTATAAATTTTGGCAAAAGTTTGGTTTTGAAAGGTCACTATGCTCCTAGGATTGAATGCACTAGATTTCGTTTTCTTTTAGCAAAAAATTTAAAAATTTGGACAAAAGTAAAGTTTTTATGGTCTCGGCCTTCTATGCAGGGTTCTTTTAAATTATTTTTTATATGCACTAGATTTGGTTTTCTTTTAGCAAAAAATTTAAAAATTTGGACAAAAGTAAAGTTTTTATGGTCTCGGACTTCTATGCCAGGTTCTTTTAAATTATTTTTAATAAAAAATATTGGGCATTAAGCACCAATATCCAAGACCATGAGCCAGGCACTCGTGAGATAAGAATCAAATCTAATTCCAATGCCCAAGCCAAGATCAAATGCCAAGTCACAAGGAGAGGAGCATAATAGTGTGCACAATGCGTCAATAAACATTGTGTGCAATGGCTCATATAAACACCAAAAGAGTCTTTTCCCCTTTGCATGTGGGATACATATCCCATTGTAAATAAAATATGTAAACACAGTTTGGGCGCCAAATAAATGTCCAAGCCCTAACTCCAAGTGTCGAAATGTAGTGCAAAGAACTAATCTATCCTAGACACCATTTCTAGTTGAGTACACAAGTGTAAATCCTGAACACTCACACAGAGCACCAAATTTCAAACCTGAACACCAATGTCGAGGAGAGCATCAATGTACACTATGCATTGAAATATGGTGCCAAGCCAGTTGAATGTTGAATGTATACATCCATGCTAGGAATTTTATCATCCTAGGAAGGACTGTAATGTTAGGGTTGCATCAAGATCCATATCTTCTTGTCGATTTGCAGGGATGATATTTCTTAAGGAGTCATTCTTCTATGGACATGACAATTATGATAAGCTTGTTAATATTGCGAAGGTCCTTAGCATGGATGAATTATTTGAACAAATATCGAATAGAGCTTGATCCTCATCTTGAGGAATTTTTTGATAGACATAGCAGAAACCTTGGTCAAAATTTATTAATGCTGACAATCAACATCTAGTTTTTCCAGAGGATGTTGATTTTCTGGATAAATTGCTTAGATATGATCACCAAGAAAATAACTTTTTGTAGTGCTAGTCAACCATACATCTACCTGCTATAGATTATCTCATATTAGATATTTTTGGAACAATTTTGACTATTATTGTCTACATAAACAGGTGGAAATTAAATGGAAACAAATGGACCATTTCTCAAGGTTCTGAAAGCATGATTTGAGTCAAAAAATCACCCACCTAGTGATTTCATAGCACCTATTCAAAGAGCAGTTTTGGGACCTGATAGAAAATTTTATGGAGCTCTTTAAGGATTTTTGTTGACTGTCCAATAGAAAAATAGGGATAGCAATGGTCAAATCAATGATTGAGTATCATTCAAATATTTGGCGATTTTGGTGCTCTCACAATAAAGACAAGTTGCAATAAGATCAAGTAAATTATGGATCAGTTTCAGAGGACTTAGTTTTGAAGAAGATATCTGAAGGTTAAAGCATTGTTGGAAATTAGAAAACCAAAATAGGGAAGATGGCAACAATGAATGATTGGTCAAAGATAGTAGCAAATTTTAGGGCACAAAATCAGCATTCTAAGGATCAGTTCAATACATGTGGATTCTCAGGCATGGAATCAGTAGGCAATTCTAGTTCCCAAGTAGAATTGACTCTAGTAACCTCAACAACTCATGATACATTGCAACCAGATTTATTTTACTTTATTTTCTTATGATTTTGTTTTAATTTTCTTGCCAGTAAATCAGCAAGAGATTGTTATTATTTTAATTATTTAACTTCCAATTTGTAATTGAAAGGGGATGGTTCAATTTGGGAGAAAGAGACTCTTATGTATTGTTATATTCTAAGTTTAATGAATATCAATGCAAAAGTACTAAATACTCTTACCAGAGATTCATGTGGCAATTTTTTCTTGGTTTGTGTTTTCTTGTGTCAATGTTTACCTCTCTAAATTTTCCATCATATGTGTTATCTTTATTGTTTGAAAGAAAGTATTAATTTCAGAATTCATCTTTCATTAGATGCTCTGATTTTTCCACATTCAAATAGTTTCACTTATTCTGCTAAAATTAACAGAAAATTCATTCTAATTAATGCTCTCTGTTAGTGGATTGTTTTCATTGATTCACTCAAACAGGTAAAAGGGTTGAATTTACATCAGATTCAATTACTGTACTTGACATGCATGATAGTTCCATTATTGCAGTTGGTGAGGTAGATCACAAATCACGGTTGTATAAGTTCACTAAGTTTACTGACTATGACTCATCTTTGCTACTTACACATGCTAATGATAGTAGTAGAGTATGACATGAGAGATTTGGTCATTTAAACTTTAGGTACATGCAACGAATTTCCAAGAAAGGAATGGTCAAAGGCTTTCCAAACATTCACTTTTCTGAAGGGGTTTGCGAAGGATGCATTCTTGGCAAGCATCCTGAAGAGAAGTTTGAAAAGGGGAAGGCAAGAGAACCTCCTCTTCCTTGGAGCTTGTTCATAGTGATCTCATGGGTCCATTTCCACATCTATCCATATTAAAAGCAAGGTATGTTCTTACATTTATTGATGATTACTCATGCTATACTTGGGTTTATTTTCTCAGGCAAAAGTCTGAATTTTTTTAGCATCTCAAAGACTTCAAAGCTCTAGTAGAGACACAATCTGGGAAGAAAATCAATATCCTCCATACAAAAAATGGGGGGGAGTATATCAACAAATATTTTCAGAATATTTTTCGTGAATCTGGTATCTAGTTGCAACATACAGTTCCATACACTCCACAGTAGAATGGAGTTGTTGAAAGGAAGAACATGTCTCTCAAGGAGATGATCTGTCGGATGTTGCATGAAAGATCACTTCCTTCCAAGATTTGGGTTGAGGCACTTAACTGTGCTTCTTACATACTAAACAGATCACCTCGTAGATATATTGAGGATAGGACACCTTTTGAAGCTCGGATAGGTGACAAAATAGATGTCACACACTTCCGCATATTTAGATCTAGAGAATGGGTCCATATTCCTTCTGAAAATAGGAAAGACTTAGATCCACATAGCACACCTTGCATCTTTGTGGGATATCCAGATTATGTGAAGGGGTACTATAGATTGATTCATCCCTCTACAAACTGACTCATCATTGAGTGCAGTGTTTAGTTTGAGGAGAGTCTATTGCATGCACCTTCAGTGCAACATGTAGAGACTTGTGTGCTTCCATCAGTTCCAAACATCAGAGATGATGATTCCACACACTTAGATGCTACAAATTCAAACACAGATTCAGAGGATTATGTACATGCACATGAACAGGTAGTAAAGCTAAATGAGGAGCCAACGTCAGAGCTTCAGCAAATGCCCAAGTGGGCACAATCGACACTTCATGCAGCATGAAACCTTGCAGGGGATCCTTTGGATTTGAGGAAGACTCCATCTCAACATGTATATCCTTCTCATGTACTTTCAGCTTCTAAACCAATGATTCCCATGCATTGCTATATGGTTCAATCTTCTGATCCACATACCTATAGTGAGGTTGTTGGAAATCCACTATGGGAAGCAGCCATGTAGGAGGAGAATGACTCTCTCCCAGAGAATCAGACTTGGGATTTGGTTCCACTTCAACCAAGGAGGAAACTTGTCAGATGCAAATGGGTCTATAGGACCAAGAGAGAAGAAAATGGTTAGGTGAGCAAGTACAAGGCAAGATTAGTTGCAAAAGGATTTCAACATATTCATGGGATAGATTATGATGAGACCTTTTCTCTTGTATCAAAGATGGACTCCATTTGATTGGCTATAGCTATTACAACAACCAAAGGATGGAAAGTTCACCAGATGGATGTGAAGAATGTTTTTCTTCATTGGGACCTTTCAGAGGAGATATACATGGAGCATCCATAGGGGTTCATTCAAAAATCATCTTTAGTATGCAGACTGAAGAAGTCTCTATATGGCCTCAAGAAGGCACCTAGAGCATGGTATGGAAAGATGGATTCTTACTTGCATTCACTTGATTTTGTTAGATGTAAATCTGATTTCAATGTTTACATGTTGAGGAATACTAACTCTGTGTTGATTTTAGTACTCTATGTTGATGATATTTTGATCCCTCGTAGCTCTGCTTCATCCATTGCTTTGGTCAAAGATATTTTGCATGACAGGTTCTCTATGATGGACATGGGTCATCTACACTTATTTCTTGGTCTTGAGATTAGTCAGGATACTTTTGGCATCAAACTTTCTCAGGCTAAGTATGTCAGGGATATTTTGGATAGATTCCACATGACAGACTATAAGTCTACACCTACACCCTTCTTATCTGGGATCAAACTTGAGGATGGCGGGGATACACCATTAGTGGACAAAAATTTCTATCAACAGTTTGGTGGGGAGTCTTTTGTATCTCACCCACACCCGTACAAATATCTCATATGTGGTAGGAGTAGTTTCCATATACATGCAAGAACCCCATTATATACACTGGAAGGCTTCCAAGTGCATCCTCAGATATGTTCAGGGCACCATGAGTTATGGGCTTCACTATGCATTTGGTTGTGCATTAGATCTCATAGGCTTCACATATTCATATTGGGCTAGTGATAGCATAGATTGCAAGTCCACATTCGGGTACACTCTCAGTTTGGGTTTAGGCCCAATTTGTTGGTCAAGTAAGAAGCAATCAGCCATTTATTTATCTTCCACAGAGGCCGAGTACAAAAGAGTAGTCAACTATGTCATTCAGACACTTTAGCTTCAACACTTCCTTACTGAGCTTGGTATCTAGTTTCATTGTTCGACTATCATATGGTGTGACAATAAGAATACATTGAGATTTTGTAGATATCCAGTACAGCGACATCGAACCAAACACATTGAGGTCCACATGCATTTCATCAAAGATTTAGTACATGATAGGATCATTGATTTGCAGTTCTATCCTTCCTATGAAAATACTGTCGACATATTCACCAAGACCTTCATTGGGATGAAGTTTCAGACTTTGTGGGATCGTCTTGGAGTGAAGAACACAGTTTCCTAGCAACATATGTCATTTTCTTCTTTTGATGCATTGTCTTTTGAGGGGGGGTTTTATTCCCACGTGGTTTTCCTTCTTTTCTCACTTTTATTTAGTGTTCATTAGTTTCATTGTACATGAGTACCTAATATGGCCTAGTAGTAGGGACTCATTTTTTACTCCATAGTGATGTTCAGGGGGGGTGTTGGAGATTTATATTTATGACTCACTAGTTTAGTGGGAGTGTACTGGAGCTTTTCCGTACTTTACTATTTCCTATTGAAACTCACGAGAGTTAGTTCTATTTTAGACTTTCTATTTTTAAACCATCACTATTATGCATGCATTCTTAAGAAAAGCTCATTGTATATCACTGCTTCTTTGCTTTTCTTAATTATTGGATGCCATTGCCTATATGAATGAATATCACTCACTCATTGAATAGATCATAATATACATTGATTCTCATTCTTCATATTGTATCTCTCTTCATTTTCTTGATAAGCTTTGTTTGTGTATGCTTTAGCTAGGTCTCCTGTGCATGTTTCCATGAAACACTGACATTTATTTGGATATTGGATGAAGAAGTAAGGCATTATCTTTCTTGGAGGCTATTTCTTGCTTTTATGGTGGATTTTCTTGGTTAAAAGGAGTTTATCTTGTTAATGCTTGGACTAGGTAAGGAATATTTCATGTTACTGCTTATTTTCTTGGTCACAAGGTTAATTTGATAATATTTTGGGGATTATAAGGGAATACAACCCCACCAATCCCATAGTATTTGTCTTGCAATAATTTGTTGCATAAAGGAATACTAGGAGTAAAAGGGTTTACACCCTCAAAGGGTTTTCCTTAGCTAGTCTTTCTTTCCTTGAAGAGTAAACGGGATTACACCCTTGAGGAAGTAACACAACTAGCTCTTTCATTTTTAAAGACTCCATAACCCAATAGTTAAAGGCACTAATCTCTTGCATTGGAGAAATAAAATCATTGCATTGGGATTTGTACAATTATGAGATATCGAAATTGTTTAAGTTGGAATACTTTATACATGTTATAATATTTCTTGTGCCCTACGAGCGTCCTCTTTTAGCCAAGGATTTCATTGCTGCAATAAATTTATTGCTACATCCATTAGGGCTACAACAAACTTCACTTTCTTTCATCATTTACTCACTTTTCAATCATGGAAACTGACTTCCAAACCTATATTATTGTTCTATTGGTTATGGGATATTTGTTTTACGGTTTACTTGTTGATTTTTATGGTTGGAACTTGTTGTTGTATCGATTGTTTTCTATATCCATAAGGATTCCCTAACATTTTGTTGATAACTTTATTTGGAAGCCCTAATTTACCGTCAAAGTTCATGCTTAAGTATTAGAAAGTTATCTATTGTTTTAGTGCTTCATTGTCCAATAATTATTTGACAATTTTGATGGTTAAATATGCAGTAACTAACTATTTTACTTGTTGATATATATTTTTGTTGACTACTACAAATAGGGACAACAATATTAACTTTATTTTCCATTGGATTGTCTATTTTGTATCTTGTCTTTTCTTATGTCTCGGGCAGGTACAACCATCTTCCGTAGGTACTCAAACACTTGGAAACCATAAACCACCTCTAAAGTTCATTGTCAAGTCACTCTCCACTTAGCAACTTGACTTATAGTGGCATCTCTTCATAAGTATCACTTTCCATCTCATTTCCCTCCTAGGGTAACTCGGGCCTCCCCCTTGTGTCAGATTTTTCCTTCATAGAAGCGAGGGAGGGTTTATCTGAGGTGACAATGGGAAAACTCTCCCACAATTATCGTCATTCATTGGATTGGGTGGGATTTTCCCAATCTATAGTTTGCATGATAATAGGGCCAAGGCTACAATGGTTGTAGTGTCATTTTCTTCTGACCATATTGCGAAGAGGCTAAACTTTGCGGTGTGAGAGATTAATTTGCGGCACTTTTTTGTTGGGACAGTAGTCAAAACTACCTCTGGTATCCTATAGGGATGACCCCCCATAGTAACAATGATGTTACAGGGTCGAGACTCATAAACAACATGAAGCCTCCACATATATGGTTGGCCTAACAAAACATAACAGACTTCTAGTGGGGAAACATCACACGGTACCTCATCCTTGAAGGGCTTGATGTCATATGACATGCGGCACTATTGGATGACACAAAGATCTCTTCCCTGGTGAAGCCATCCGATGTTGTATGGATGTGGGTGTGGTGTTTTCGGTAAATCCAACTGCTTGACGACATCAGCTGAGATGAGGTTCTTCTGGCTTTCACTATCAACAATAAAATGCAATGGGGTCCTCTTCACCCACATCCGTAAATGGAAAATGTGCTCCCCCTCCTAAGGATCCTCTGGTTCTTCTGGTTGGATTGTTGCGGTCGTGATAATAGCAGTGGATTTTGCATCACTTATCTGTCTCCTTTTATTATTGTCTAAATCGAAGTTTGAATCGGGTCTCGGCTCTATTTCTTTGAGCTCGACTACCAATGACTATTTTGAGTGACGTTCATCGGTATTGTGCCAAGAGATTTTGTGGAAGTCGCACCGCTTTCCAGTGCCCTTCTTCGTCTTCTTGTTGCTCTTCTTTTCCTGCGGCTTAGACTGGTTGTCCTGAGGTTGGTTATTCTATGGATTAGGGTTTCCTTTACCATACTTTGGTTGTTGTGGATTTGCAGACCCAAATTTCCGCTTGTTATTTTGCTTAAATTTCTACTTGATTTTGACTGCATATCGATAAGCATCTCCTATTGATGAGATGTCCAGAAGCTCCATTTCAATTTGGATGTACATGTAGAGCCCATGGTATTTTAGAACTAGATGTAGCTTCGTAGTCTTTGTTGGAGTTACTTCATACACACCTAGGATTTATTTTCCTAAAGGTTATTCCTTGTTTATTAGTCATAATTGTCATTATCAGGTCTCCTATATTTTAGGGGAGAATATTCCACACGGAGAATATTCTCTTTCAGTTAACACTTAAGTTTGACTAGTTTAGTTGAGTTTAGATGTTGCGTGGTTTTGTCACCATACAACATTGGGATCATCATCAACTTACTACTCTTTGTTCAGACAGTTAAATGAAGAATAGTTGACTAGTTAAGTCGGCTAGGTGGTAGTTCACTCTCGTAGCTTCACGAGAGACTATACTAGGTGACAATTTACTCCCATAATTGTTGGTGTGTGTCAGATCACTCTAAACTTTGCTATAGCTCATTATTTACTCATTTATCCTATATATATTGTAATCTATTCACTCTTTTGAGTGTGGAATAAAGTTAATGAAATTACATTCTTTCTATCTTGCTTTGCTTACACTCAATTTCTCTCTGCAAAATGTGTGTAGTATTTTCTAGATAGATCTATTAATAATGGGTTCATCTCATTTACGTAGTGTCGAGCGGCTTGAACTTCTAAGCAAAAGCTACACCAAATCATTTTTTTTTTTTTTTTTTTTTTTTAATAATGTTTTTATTATTGTAAATTATTTACTCATAACTATTTGGAATGGAATCAAAATTATGCTTCATCTTAAGAATCTGAGAGGGCTTGTACCAACCGCGATAGCAATGGAAGTAGAGCACGATTTTTATTCGATGAGAAAAACAATTTTTCTCAATAGACAAGATATGGCCATAGGAAATATCGACATGTCTGTTTCTCCCGAACTTTTCCATCAAGTATATGAAGAATCCCAAGGATAAACTCCAAATTAATTATGGACCAGATTGGAGGTTCTATTTGGGAATAAATAATATTGTGAAGATTTCATACAGGGTCGAGCAGATAGAGCCAGAAGAAGCCATTAGAAGATCAAGTCTCTTACTATGAAGAGTCTTCTACATGGAACACGCAGAAATTAGTATTCCGTAATTGAAAATGATGTCTCCATTTCAGATTTATTTCTGAAATTCATATGGAAGATATATGGCATTCATTTCAGGAGTCACATGGGGCACTTTTGCATGCATAATGTGCAATGCATGTCGAGGAGACAAAAAGAGAGCCGGCGCACATCGGATGTCATTCGATATTTTTAGCACAATTTGCATAAAAAAATTAGATATTTTAATTCCTCTTTCGGGAAAATAATCAATTTCAAAAAACAAATTGTTCGAAACGGAGTCGAGCCAGTTATGATGGTTTCAAAATCAACAAAATTTCAGTTTTTTCTGGGCTTGACGTCTGCGGTTTTCAAGTTTCATCCAAACTTTATTTGGATATTATTCATTATTCACAGGTTTTCAAAGTTTCATCCAAACTTTATTTGGATATTATTCATTACAAGAAGATAAAGTGGATATGTGTGGAAATATCAATGATGCATATACTTCATCAGATCCGTGCAAACATCTACATCTTCAACAAAATCTTCAAAGAGCAGAAACTTGCACAGTTGCGAGGTCTTCTTGGAGTGAAGGACATGGTTGCTTAACAATTGTCTTTTGTTCCTTATCATTTTTTATTTTATGCATTGTAATTTGAGGGGGGGTTTTGTTCCCATGAGGTTTTCCCTCTTTCCCCGTTTAGTTCAGTGTATCTTTTGTATTTGGGTACCTAACATGGCCTCATAGCCGGGACCCATTCTTTGTTTTCACCATAGTGATGCTCAGGGGGGGTGCTGGAGTTACTTCACACACACCTAGGATTTATTTTTCCTAAGGTTATTCCTTGTTTATTAGTCATAATTAGTCATTATCTAGTCTCATATATTTTAGGAGAGAATATTCCACCTGGAGAATATTCTCTTTCAGTTGACACTTCAGTTTGACTAGTTTAGTTGAGTTTAGATGTTGCATTGGTTTCGTCACCATACAACATTGGGATCATCACCAACTCACTACTCTTTGTTCAATCAGTTAACTGAAGACTAGTTGACTAGTTAACTCAGCTAGGTGGCAGTTCACTCTCGTAACTGCTTGAGAGACTAGACTAGGTGACAGTGTAGTCCCGTAACTATTGGTGTGTGTCCAAATCACTCTAGAACACCACTATGGCTCATTAGTTACTCATTTATCCTATATATATTGTAAATTATTCACTCTTTTGAGGGTGGAATACGGTTAATGAGAATTCTTCCATTCTTTCTATCTTGCTTCTTCTTTCTCAATTTCTCTCTGCAAATGTGTGTAGTATTTTCTAGCTAGATCTATTCTATGCAGGTTTAACACATTTACAGTCTTTGATACCCATCTTGGTGAGCAAGGTATGGAAGGTATTTGTGAACTCTAGCACTATTTTTCCCCTCTCTTGATGCAGCATAGTCCATCTCATGTATTGGTCATCATAGTTTCCCACTGGATAACATTTCTCCTTGAATGCATCCATAAAAAAATACCAAGTGGACTTGGCCCCAAATATTCTAGACTCCTCTATGGATTTTTTCTCCCAGTAAGTTTCCCACCAATGTTTGACAAGGGGGAGAGCCTTAAGGACTGTAAAGGTGATATTCTCTATGTTGGAAAAATTGTGAACAGAGAAATAACCTTCTAGAAAATTTAACCATTTTTCCAAAGCATCTGCATCGATCTAACCTTCAAATACGGGAACATCAAAATTAACTTGTACCTTGAATGGGGTAGAATCTCCAAAGAGACTGCTTGACAAAGACGCACATGTTATTGTCGAAAATAGTTGAACGATTTGGGAAAAATTCTTCAACATCTCATTCCTCTATTGCGTGAGGGAATCTGTGAGAAACAACTTGATGATATCTTCTTCTCCCACGTCTCTCTTTTCTTCCACCATGGGAGGTTGCTTGAGCTAGAGAGAGCAGTTGTCCTCAAGAGAAACTAGCTCGAGACCCAACTCTCTATACCATGACCTCGTCGAGGACATGCACTAAGAAATGACAAGGATTAGCCTGCTTTGATACCACTGATCCGGATTATTTTGAGAACAAAATGTAGGAGGAAATATAACAAGTAAATACATAGATATATTTCTAGAAACAAAGAGATACAGTAATGCACAATTTTTATTAATGAGAGAAATGTACAAAAACTATAAAATTACAAAGTGAATGACTCGCTAGAATGGTGGTAGTTTATCTCTCAGAAGAGATGTGATGGATACGTCCATTCACAAGAAGATGATGATGTTTACAATGAGGCTATAGAGGCCTTTTTAACATAAATAAAATAAAAAACCCTAACCCTGGAAGATTAAATGCCAAAAGGTTTGTGGGCCCTAATGGCAGTAGTTGGTACGTCAAATTCCCAAGAGAGTAACTTTTGCATACGATCTCTATTTGGGGTGCACAATAGCTTGTTGGAAATGTCTATTTGAGGACTACATGTTTTTTCAACACACTATAGTTAAATCCTATAGTGTGACTGTGACAGTCCCAAAAAAGGTTGTTTAGGGCCTCAAAATAGCCCTAGAAGTTTAGGACCCGAAAAGATATAAAAAAACTGTCAAGGTGCAAACCCCTGTTTTGAGCCAGTAGAATAGGTGGGTGGCCACCGATTTTCACCGAGATCATCTAGCCTCCTCTCCAACAATTTTCACTAGCCAATTTAACAATGTTGGAGTTCTTTCAGATACAGTTATGGTATTCAAGATCATTTCAACACCCATGAGATCCTCATTGTTAGATCAAGCCCTATTTTTAATGGTTGTTTACAAATGCAAGATTCTCTCGTGCTTCTATCATTCACTGAAGACTGAAGATAAGCGTGCATGCAAGAAGGATCCGAAAATATCTTTAGGAATCACT
This sequence comes from Picea sitchensis, assembly GCA_010110895.2. NCBI lineage: Eukaryota > Viridiplantae > Streptophyta > Pinopsida > Pinales > Pinaceae > Picea > Picea sitchensis. Next base: position 80,875 of record SNQJ01S0036328.1, read on the forward strand.
GTAACTATTTTTGCAACAACCCAGTATATTTACGATACTACACAAAGCATATTCCTACTCCAGTACAAAGAACATGTAAATATGAAAAAAGTAGAACTGATGAGGCACTGAAATGAGCCTCGATATGATAGTCAGGGATGTGGAAAATTTGTGATTATTTAGAGTGCGGCCACGACATAGTAAATCCAAGGGCTAAGAGTTGTCATAAAAAAAATAAAAAAAATATAGAAACGCATGTTCCAAGAGGAGCTTGTTTCCATGGTCATGGCTACCAAATATGCCAGGTACTGAGGGCATTGCTATGAGTGTGAAAATATGTACATAGTCAAAGAAAAAATACATTGGAGGAGAGTGTTGAGGGAATCCGCCAATGAAAGGGAGCAGTTAAGACCGATAAGAACCTTGATATGTACAATGATAGGCTTGTAGAAATCTAGGCTTAACCCAGATCATAAATCAATTAGTCTCCATACACAAAGAACACAAAAAAAAATGTACATATTGCTTTATCTTCCAACTTAAGAGGATGTATCACATGTATTAAGTCTAAATCATAATTTTCTAGTATTTCAATTGGGAAATAACATGTATTGTTATGACATGCAAGTTTTTATAAATTTTGGCAAAAAAATGTGGTTTTGAAAGGTCATTGTGCTCCTGGACTGAATGCACTAGATTTGGTTTTCTTTTAGCAAAACATTTTAAAATTTGGACAAAACTAAAGTTTTTATGGTCTCGGCGTTCTATGCAGGGTTCTTTGAATGCACTAGATTTAGTTTTCTTTTAGCAAAAAAATTTAAAATTTGGACAAAAGTGAAGTTTTTATGGTCTCGCGTTCTATGGAGGGTTATTATGCAGGGTTCTTTGAATGCACTAGATTTGGTTTTCTTTTAGCAAAAAAATTTAAAATTTGGACAAAAGTGAAGTTTTTATGGTCTCTTTTTATGGTCTCGCGTTCTATGGAGGGTTATTTTAAATTATTTTTAATAAAAGATATTGGACATTAAGCACCAATCCCCAAGTCCACAAAGCTAAGCATCAGATCTAATTCCAACGCCCAAGCCAAGAGCAAATGCCATGTCACAAGGAGAGGAGCATAATAATGTGCACAATGTAAGAATTGTCTGCAATGGCTCATATAAACACCACAAGAATCTTTCCCCCTTTGCATGTGGGATATATATCACATTGTAAATAAAACATGTAAACGCAGTTTGGGTGCCAAATAAACGTCCAAACCCTAACTCCAAGTGTCGAAATGCAGTGCCAAGAACTAAGCTATCCTAGACGCCATCTCTAGTTGAGCACAAAAGTGTAAATCCTGAACACTCACACCGAGTACCAAATTTCAAACCTGAACACACCAACGTTGAGGAGAGAATCAATGTACACTACGCGTTGAAATCTGGTGCCAAGCCAGCTGAATGTTGAACGTCTACATCCATGCTGAGAATTTTATCATCCTGGGAAGGAGTATAATGTTAGGGTTGGATCAAGATCCATAGCTTCTTGTCGATTTGCAGGGATGATATTTCGCAAGGAGCCATTCTTCTATGGGCATGAAAATTATGATAAGCTTGTTAAGATTGCAATGGTCCTTAGCATGGATGAATTTAATGTTTATTTGAAAAAATATCGAATAGAGCTTGATCCTCATCTTGAGGCATTTTTGTTGGAAGACATAGCAGAAACCTTGGTCAAAATTTATTAATGTTGACAATCAGCATCTAGTTGTTCCAGAGGCCGTTGATTTTCTGGATAAATTGCTTAGATATGATCACCAAGAAAAGAAATTTTTGTAGTGCTAGTCAAGCATACATCTACCTGCTAGAGCTTATCTCATATCAAATCTTTTGGGAACAGTTTTGACTATTCTTGGCTACATAAACAGATGGCAATTATATGGATACAAATGGACCATTTCTCAAGGTTCTGAAAGCATGATTTGAGTCAAAAAATCACCCACTTGGTGATTTTGTAGCACCTATTCAAAGAGAAATTTTGGAACCTGATAGCAGATTTTCTGGAGCTCTTTAAGGAGTTTTGTTGTCTATCCAAAAGAAAAATAGGAATAGTACTGGTCAAATCAATGATTGAGTATCATTCAAATATTTGGCGATTTTGGTGCTCTCACAATAAAGACAAGTTGCAAGCAGATCGAGTAAATTATGGCTCAGTTTCAAAGGACTTAGTTTTGAAGAAGATATTTGAAGGTTAAAGCATTGTTGGAAATTAGAAAACCAAAATAGGGCAGATGGCAACAATGAATGATTGGTCAAAGATAGTAGCAAATTTTAGGGCACAAAATCAACATTTTGAGGACCAGTTCAATACATGTGGGTTCTCAGGCATGAAATCAGCAGGCAATTCTAGTTTCCAAGTAGAATTGACTCTAGTAACCTCAGCAGCTCGTGATACATTGCAACCAGATTTATTTTACTTTACTTTCTTATGATTTTGTTTTAATTTTCTTGCCAGTAAATCAGCAAGAGATTGTTATTATTTTAATCATTTAAACTTCCAATTTGTAATTGAAAGGGGTTGGTTCGATTTGGGAGAAAGAGACTCTTGTGTATTGTAATATTCTAAGTTTAATGAATATCAATGCAGAAGTACTAACTACTCTTACCAGAGATTCATGTGGCGATTTTTTCTTGGTTTGTGTTTTCTTGTATCAATGTTTACCTCTCTAAGTTTTCCATCATATGTGTTATCTTCATTATCTTCATTGTTTGAAAGAAAGTATTAATTTCAGAATTCATTTTTCATTAGATGCTCTGATTTTTCCACATTCAAGTAGTTTCACTTATTTTGCTAAAATTAACACAAAATTCATTCTAATTAATACTATGTGTTAGTGGACTGTTTTCCTTGATTCTACCACCATACTACAACGAGTTGATTGACTAATAAAATATTTAGAATATGTTACCACTAGTCATTCACTTTCTTAACCATGACTCCATGCCCAATGGACACTTTTTCCTATCTTTGCCACCAATTTTACAAACTCTCCCATTATTTGAAGATATAGCCACTACACTTCACATAACCAGTCAATCCTTGACTAAGTTGTAAGAGAGAGCCCTCTTTGGATTGGAAGGACTAGCTTCCAGTCCTAAATATCGGTTAGAGGTTACCTCTGTGAACAAACTCCTAAAGGCAGAAAACAGAGCATTGAATCAAAAGTTGCAGCAGGAAGAAGAAGAGGCTAAAAGGAAGTTAGATTTATTGGATCAAGCAGCTTGTGAATGATATGTGGATGGTGAGAGGCTTCTTTCAGTTTTGTTTCATTTTTGGTTACATACAAGTTTGATCAACAGACCAGATTCTGATTTACAACCAGAGGATGTTTCATTTTTGGTTACATACAAGTTTGATCAACAAATCAGATTCTGATTTACAACCAGAGGATATTTGGAGTTTTGGTTTTTGTCATTTCAAGGCAATAGTTTGAGCAGCAAATTTGATGTTTTGTGGACTATCAGACTTATATATGTGTGGTTAGACTCCTCACTACTTTTCATACAAAAAACAAAGGTCAAACAAGTAATTACAAGCTTGACAGAACTTTCGCAGCGTGAGCTCGTTGCGAAAGTGTTGTAGTTCACAGTTTCGCAGCGAGGACGTTGTGAAACTACACCAGACTGCCAAATCAACATTTGAGGTGACTTCCAACTGTCAACACATGTGCAACTCGACTACAACATTCCAAGGCTCTACCATATGGTATATAAATTTTGAAATATCCAAGGAATATTATGTAATTAATGAAGTCAAATATTGACTCCTATCATTTTGCAAACAGTTGTAATCAGATCCTATTTTGATTGTAACTGAGTCTATTCATAGGGGAACAGTTGAGCTTGAATCCCTGAGCTTGGGATGAGCTACTTTCTATATATTTTGTAATTGAAAATGTGGAAAGGGTTGGCTAGAGCATAGAAGAATAAAATTTGAACATCTATTATAATTTCCTGAACTTAATAGAATATCAGTGCAGAAGTATAGAGTTGTTTCCTACCAGAGATTCTTGTGATGATGGTTTGAAGTTTGTTCTCTTTCTTTATGTATGTATTATCTTGCTTGTACTTTCATTTCATCTGTAACCTATAAGAATCTAATTGGATTTAATGGTTTGGAATTCATCTTGTTCTGATGCTCTAAATCAAACAGTTAATAAGTTGTTTTTCCCATTCTTTTGTTTTTACAATGATATTTTAACTGAAAGACCATCATCTACCTCGCCTCTGCTTCTTGGATTGCTTCAAAACCAGTCACTGATATTTATCTTTTTTTCTTGAGTTGACTCCATGCCCAATGGTCATTTATCTTGCTCAACCACCATTTCATAAACCCTACCTTGATTTGCAGAAGATCTAGCCACTACACTGCACAAAAGACTGAGTTGAAAGAGAGAGCCCTCTCTGGGTTGGAAGGGCTAGCTTCCAGTTCTAAAGCTTGGTTTGTGGTTACCTCTGAGTTTTCCTCCTTCAGCCAAGGGAAATTACAGAGTAATAACATGTATCAACCTAACATATAAGTATGTTAACCTGGAAACTAAGTGTTATCCTACATAAGTTTAACAGTTGTCTATATATTAACCTAGAAACTAAGTGTTATCCTACATGAGTTTAACAGTTGTCCACTTACACTAACCAGGAGACTTCAATGTGATTAGATTTCAAGTTGAAATCATTTTGAGGTTATCTAATGAAACCTTATTGTGGATATAAATTTTTGTTTACGAGTGAGCTTCCAAAGCCATCAGAGATCGTCCAAGCTCATATCAAGATTGAGAAGAAGATCGAACTAATCTGGAATTTTGATTGTTTCCAATTTCATGGCTAAGAATTATTCCAGTGTTTATAGTAATGTTATCAAGGGTTAAGGTGTCTAGCATTGAAGGTGTGGATGATGGTGTGATTCATCGAGGATTTATAGACATATCATTTGGAGGTTTGATTGAAGCCAACATACAATCAAGGTAAAATTTCTGAATCGAGATCACACTTAAGTGAAACAAATATGCATAGTTATAATAAACTCAAAACGGAATGGAAGCAAAAATGAAAGAGTAGTCATGGTTAGAAATATGATATTTTTGCTTCATAAAAGAAATATACATATGAAAAAAATTATTCAGAGGAATATCTGTAAATTATTAGATAAAATAGATGTGATCGAAGAAATCAAAAGTAGAGGCATTATTGATATTTTCCATATCGTCATGCGCCCAAAGTGTAATGTGTTTGGCTCCACCATTACGCTCATGAATCTCCAACGCTCCAATTCCTCCTCCAAATATTGCAGGAATTGGCTTTGCATTTGCTTCTTGATTGGAAATTCTTGAGCAACCCAATTGATCACCAACCCCCTCTCCTCCTCCCTCGATATGAGGCAACTGGTAGCTCTTATGCCCACTCACATGACCTTCCAGTATTCTAATTCACAACAGCTCATGATCATTAGTGGTATAAGAAACTTTCAACAAGAGCAGGGATGCTGATTCTGGTTGAGCCCAGAGAGTAATTATTGTCAGAGGCGGGCACTTCCTGAGGTGTTGTTGTAGTCCTGCATGACTCTATTATCAATTCATCACTTGTCGTTGATTTTACAGTCTTATAATTATGCAATCCTTGCGCTTGTAGACTCGAAGACATAAAAGTTGTATTAGTAGAGAATATCTTATGTGTATGGGTAGAGTTAGCATTATTCGAAACGTATAAATGTTCCTTACTCCCTTAATGCAACCCTAAAACAAATCAATGCATAATTGTGGTGAGTGACTTTGTCTTTAGACCATCATTTTTTGTTCTTCCATGTTCGACAGTGGCAGTAATATCGATATTCTGAGATTTTGCAAAAAATGTTAACCAAATATGGGCCAAAAGTGTTGTCTCTTCCATAATAAACTATGGTATGGTTAATTTAGGGTTAGGGTTATGCAATATTAATTTTATCCTACCAATGATTTTTCTCTCATCTAACGTTCACCTCTAACATCCAGATCTGTTAGACTATTAATGCATGGTTTACATGGAAATGATGATTAATATATGTGAAATGTTGCACCAATGAGTGAGTTTCTATAGCCATTCAAATATAAGAAACTGATGGTGAGTATTGCATAGCATAAACACTCCTCACTATTCGCTTAAGCACTTCACTTGCATGCATGGGACCTCTCTTATGTCATTTTTTTTTAGCCTATTTCAAGAGTTGGGTTTCTTGCATAGTGATGCAATATGTGCTTGGACACATTACTTTTGGGTAATGTTGTTGCAAATGTATATTACTCATAAAGAAATTCATGTTGATGTGTTGAAGGGTGGTGACTAACTTTTACAAAGAGATATAGGATGGACGACCTACTAACCATGGCATCCAGATGGTGTGTCGGTGATTATGTTCTACATTGTGGATTGTACTTGGGTTATGGAAGGGCGTGCCCAACATTCCTTGCAAAGTTGCATTTTGTTTTGCTTGATATGTCATGTTGATGTGTTGAAGGGTGGTGACTAACTTTTACAAAGAGATATAGGATGGACGACCTACTAACCATGGCATCCAGATGGTGTGTCGGTGATTATGTTCTACATTGTGGATTGTACTTGGGTTATGGAAGGGTGTGCCCAACATTCCTTGCAAAGTTGCATTTTGTTTTGCTTGATATGTTCAAAGAACTTTTCAAGGGTGATTGTGATTGAGAATGAGTGTGAGTCTCACTTTGGGAGATTATTAGCTTATGGCAATATTGATTATATTTGTAATAGATGAAGTCACACCTATATATATGTACTAGTTTTCAAATGAATGAGGTTTGGGTTATCTTAAATGGAAATATTCAATGGTTTGTTATTTATTATGTGAGTATTCAACCTATCTCAAGGTTAATGCTTAGAAACATGTTAGCATATTTGCTTGGGATATATTTAGATTGCATAAAATGGAGAGAAATTGAAGCCAATACACATTTTCACCACTCAAGGTTACACAATTCTACTCAATATCAATGGGATAGTCTCTAGTGTCATTTCTCAATAAGAAAAGTGCATCTATTCATGAAATATGCATTCCCACAAGATATAATTCATTTTATTGGATACAATCCATCTAGATGAGATATCATGGAAACAAAAATAGAGTTAGAGAACTTTCGAGTTGATGCACTCTTAAGACCTTCCATATTGTGAATCAAATATGCATGGTGTCTAAGGAAAATATCTTCTGGGGTCTCTTTATGCAAAGGATCATATTTGGTTATTGGTGGTTGCAACCTTTTATGTTGTTTTGGGTAATGCATTGATCCTCACTTCGTACAAAATCATGTCACTCATAGATGTACAAGAACCTTAGACAATTTTGTTTCATCCTTCTCAGAGATTTCTTACCCTATCCTACTCCTAGTTCTTCTTTCAGGAGACTCAAAGTTAGAAACATTATTTTCATGAGATAGATTGGAGCATCCGGTTGGACACATGAATCTAGTGTGTGAAACAATTTTGGTTGTTAAAACCTAATGTTGTTTGTGAGATCCACTATTGCATGCATACACATAATCTTGTTTTATAGGGATGCATACATGGAAAGGTGTCTCTTTTTCCATGAGTGGGATTTTGAGAGTGAAGGGTGAGCGAGCTATAAGTGGAATTTGATTGTGTTGCTTCTCCTTCCCAATAGTTTTTTTTTTTTTTCTGAGTTTCAAATAACTATCTAAATGATGATATTACATGAAGCCATGGATGAGAAATGTTATTATTTGGTCTAAAAAAGAATCTTAGGTTTTCATTCAATTGCTCGCTTAACCACAGTGAATTTTTACTGCAATATTCTTAGGGATTTCTCGTCTTTATGTTGATTATTTTCATTATATATGCATGGGAATGCTACAATAAATACCTTTCACTTTTGTAGAAGGGCACAATTGTTGGGTTATTTCTCAGTACTTGACTATTGTAGGCATGGCTACATTTTGTTTCCATATGCAAGTTTTCTTAGAGGTAGTGCAGTCAAGTGTGACATGCATTTATTTTTTTCTTATTGCAACAAAATCCTTGAAGTAAAAGCAATGTGATACAATAAAGGATCAAATACGAACTACATGTAGGAAGTTTTGGCATCCAAGTTGAAAGTTGGTTTAATATGTTGAATAATTTATGGATTATTTCTTATCTAAACTTTGACAGGTATAAGATGACTTACACTCTACAAATTCCATATGGTGTCTAAAATATTAAATCACATTCTCAGTCAAGTTAAGGTTGTACTGGCATTTATGGGGAATTTTTCTTGAGGATCCCACATTGTGTCATAATTCCCTTCCATCACTATTTATCTTGTACTAAATTTTTGGCCCTTTTAAACATATTTGCAGCAATAGGAAAGGAGGCAAGAAGTTGGGCATGTATGTGAGTTGTAATAGACCTTTTGGAATCAAAGCTTTGTGGATATGCATTGTAGGATTGTCTTCCTTTCATGTCATAATGGCTCAATTCTCAAATACTTCCATAAGCTCCATACATTTTTTTTTGCAATGTGTATTGTCTTCCACTATTTGTTCTTTCTCCTTTTCATTGGTCTCACCAAGGATTAATTTTGCTTGAGTTGGACTAATCTTGGTGTGGTAGGCTTGAGCCTTGGACTAATCTTGGTGTGGTAGGCTTGAGCCTTGGCTATGTTTTGGGTTATAAATCCTTTATGGCAACCCAATGTGTTACTCCTCTTATACTTTTGTTGTGAATTTAAATATTATCTAGGCCTCAGTTCTACTTGTGAAATATTGGCTTGAGAATTTTTTCAATCATGGCCTAAACTCTACTTATGGGTGGTTGTGAGGAATGATTTTTATCCTCTGAACCTAAGTTCGAATTCCACCTTTGTGACATGTTATTACCTTCATTTTGAAAAATCATTACCTCAATAATCTTACAGTGAATGAATGATCAAGATTTGGTTCTATATTACATGCAAGTTTGATTGGGGGTTTAGATACATGATATATACTGAGCATTCTCTATGTGTCGATTTTACCTATGATAGTCTCATCATTAATGTTCCCTAGTTCACAACAGAAAATTTATAACATTTCCAATACCTTTGTTTGTTTATTAAATGGTTGACATAGTACTTGAATTATTCTCATTAATAGAATAAGATGTATGCAAAATTGATACATTGACATATGACAGGCTAAAATTGCATTTCAAATATTTTTGAGTTCACATTGTTGCAAGATAGAGAATGGTCTATAGTATCTAGCATTGGGTTTTTTTGTTGCATTCCATTGGTCATTATTCATTTATGAGAAATGGTGCATTGATTTAATTCATTGAATTCCCTTACAAACATTCTTATTTCTAAGCATTAATTGATCATTTCCTTCTCTTGTGAATCTTGTTTTAAGGTGTTTCATTGCATATAAATGGTGAATCTTGAGACAACATAGGTTCGACCTGGCATAATAAACTAATGGTATTACCTCTATTCAAACTCCGTTCATCATTTTTGTTACTTTGTTAGGAAGAAAAGAGATTGAATGAACGATTCTATTTTTAAAAGAGGAAGTTCCTTGTTTCAATCTTGTTGCTTGAAACATTTTTAGAGAATTGATTTCTTATATGCCAATAGTTATTGGGAAAAACATGATCCTTTCTCGTTTGAAATTGTGGATTACATATGTAAGCGTAAAGGGTTGGATTTTATTTGCATGTGATTATATGAATGGTGAAACTTGCTCATGATTGAATAATTGTATGCCTCAATTGAGAATATGAAATGAATTGAATGGGAAACTTGGCATCTAATAAGGTGATTATCCAGATTCCATAATATTCCCATCTTCTTGTTGAAAGAAGAGGAAATGATTGTCAAAAAACAATCGGTATCTTGATGAGAAACTATCACTCACAGTATTAATGATCCATCCTAGGTTGATAAACTTAAACCAATAGATCCATGGGCTAGATGGATGTTTTGATGATAATTCATGCTAAAATCTAGTATTCATTATGCAAGTTAGTAAATTTTATTATGTTAATGAATCATGATAAGAATGCTCTTGAAATTTAATTACCCCAAAGGTGAAATGTGTTGAGATGATTCTCATTGTCATGACATTATGTTATGATGTTATGATAACATGTGGTTCCTTCTGTTATGTTGAAGAAATGTTATATCTTTGATAAAGAGACAATGAGTATCTCCTGATGTGATGACATGATAAAATTGTCTTTAATTATTTTATGATGATGTTTTATGATGGATTGCGGGGAGCATGTTGTGATGAAATTGATGTTGTATTCTCATGATAACATGTGCAAGTTAGCAAGTGGATTCTTTCCTTTATATGTTGATATAATGACTAATGCAATGATTGCATGTTGTGAGGTGGTGATTGTCAGGTTATCCACCAATGGGCCGGGAGGGCCAATTTATTTAATGATCTTGTGGGAGCCCATAACCATGAAGGAGAGCATTACAAGTAACATAATATTAGATGGGGACAGCTCAATCTGCTATGTATGCCAATAATTCTTATGCCTTGTATTGGAATTGTGATGTCGAAGTCCTGAAGAATGGTTGGAGCGTTGCTCGCCAATGGTGTTGTGGGATTGGACTTCGATGCTTGGGGTTGTACTTAGAAGTTGTGGAGGGATTTTAGGTCATCCTTTTGAGATGTGTGGTGTACATGAGTACCGATCTAGATTTATACTTGGGAAGATGAGGTCTCGAGCCTTGGGGTTCCATATATAATTGTAGGATTTAATCCTAGTTCCAAAAGTTGAGAAGGATGGCTAGAGAGTAATAACACTTCCATGATGTTTTGATGTGGACTTTAGATTCCTGGTGTAGTCACTTGGGTGGATTTATACTAGTCTAGAAGAGTGTGTTATGGAAGGTGCAATATCTAACAGAGGGTGTTGTGGAGGATATGGTGAGCTAATTAAAAAACTATAAGAAACATAATCAAAACTAACTTCAGGATGAAGTTCCTTGAAGGAGGGGTGTATGTCATGCC